>JAJMLC010000187.1:0-34085 GCA_030569495.1 Pichia cabralensis
TATATATATATATACGAGATAGTATAAGAATAATATTTTAAGAAGAGAATCTTATTTGATAAGGGGGGTAAATCTTAAATGAAATAAAATTAAAAATACTAAAAAAGAAAAAGAGAAAGAAAGGAAATGTATATAGATTTTCAAATATTAGATGTAACATTAATAGGTTACTATATATTAATAAGTACAACATCATTTGAATCATTAGGGATATTAGTAGGAACAATAATACCAGTAATAACAGAATTATGATTTAATAGTTCACAATTATTTGGTATATTATATACATTAATATATGTAGGAGCAGTAGTAGTATTATTTGTATTTATATTATCAATATTAAATAAAAAAGAAGAATATGAACCTCAATATAGTAGTTTAATGATAATATTATTAATATTATTCTTAGATGATTTAGATTATAATGATTCAAATGATTGTGATTTAAATACAATAAATGTATATGATAATTTTAATTTATTAAATATACATAATAGTTCAGATTTAACAACTATAGGTAGTTTAATATTTACAGAATATTCATTTATATTAATATTAATAGGTATAATATTATTATTAAGTATAATAGGTATAATAGTAGTAATAAAATCAGAAAAATCAGTAAAAAATGCTGAAAAATAATAAAAATAAAAAATTTAGAATTAAAAATAAAAAATTTAGAATTAAAAATAAAAAGATGTATTTTATATGATATATTAATATACATGTAAAATGAAATATTAATAATATATATAAAAAGAAATAAATTATAATAAATAATATTATTTATAAAAATCTAAGAATAATAAAATTACTAATATAAATAAGAATATGAAAGTAAAGAAATGAAGAGATAAAAATATAATTTAAAAAGAAAAGAGAAATAAAAAGAAATGGTATACTTATTAATAGAAGTATTAGAATCAATAGAATATTTATTAATGGCTATAATATTTATAGTAGGATTATTATTAGGAGTAGCATATTTAACAGTAGCGGAGCGTAAAACAATGGCATATATGCAAAGAAGATTAGGACCAAATGCAGTAGGATATTATGGAGTATTAATGGCAATAGCTGATGCATTAAAATTATTAGTAAAAGAGATAGTATTAGTACATAATGGGGAATATATATATATGATAGGTGGACCTTTAATAACATTATATGCAGTATTAATAAGTTTTGGAGTAGTACCTTTAAATACAGGATTAGGAATATTAGAAGGAGAATATTCATTAATATTTTTATTAGGATCAGGTTCATTAGGTGTATTAGGTACAGTAATAGTAGGATGAATGTCAAATAGTAAATATACAATATTAGCTTCAATTCGTACAACAGCACAATTAATAAGTTATGAATTAATATTAACAACAATAGTATTTTTAATGGTATTATTAGTAAATTCATTAAATATAGAATTAATAATAGAAAATCAAGTATATATAAATTATATAATACCATTATTACCTTTATGTATAATATATTTTATAGCAGCATTAGCAGAAACAGCTAGACCTCCATTTGATAATATAGAAGCAGAATCAGAATTAGTATCAGGTCATATGACAGAATTATCAGCATCACCATTTGTAATATTCTTTTTAAGTGAATATACATCAATGGTATTAATGTCAGTATTAACAATAACATTCTTTTTTGGTGGATATTTATCATGACCATTAGATATAAATAAAATATTATTTATGGATGTATTACCACAAAATAATTTATATTGATTTATAGAAGGTTTAGTATTTAGTGCATTATTTATAATGAAAACTAATTTCTTCTTATTTACATATATATGAGTTAGAGCATCATTCCCTAGATTAAGATTTGATTTATTAATTTTATTCTGTTGATATGTTTTATTACCTTTATTATTCGCATTCTGTATATTTATTCCTTGTGTTTTATTCGCAGGTAATGGATTAGCATTAATAGCTTAATAATAGTATCTTTTATTAGTTTTAATTAATTAATATATAGTATCTTTTTAGTTATTTTATTAATATAATATCATTTAATATTATATATATAATATAATTAATATATTAATATATATTAATATTTATAAATAAATAAATAAATATATAAATATATATATATATAATATATATATATATATATTATATAATAATATATAATATAGGGGTTATAGTTTAATTGGTAGAACGATTGCTTTGCAAGCAATATATTTAGGTTCAATTCCTGATAACTCCAAATAAAGGTTCTGTAGCTTAATTTGGTTAAGTATCATTTTGTCACAATGAAGGTTGCCTGTTCGAGTCAGGTCAGAATCGAAAAAGAAGTAATAAAAAATCTGAAAGGGGGGAGGGTAGATTCCAAGTAGAAAAAGGAAATTTAATCATTGGTAAGATGTGTTATTTGCTATATAATTGAAGAAATTCTGTGTGGGTTCGATTCCTACAATTTCCGAGAAAAGAATTATCCTTAATTTAATGGTAGAATATTAAACTACGGATTTAAAGATATTGGTTCGAATCCAATAGGATATGAAAAATAAGTGAAAAATTATGAAAAAGAATAAGTTTAGATACAAAAATAAAAAGAAAAGAGGAGTAAGAAAAGAATATATGATATATATGAGAAAGAATATATGATATAAAAAAGAAAAAAGGAAATGTTAAATTTAATAGTCTGAAATTTTGTAGGATTATCAGGGATAATATTATTAACAAAAAATAAATTATTATCAATAAAAGAAAATAAAAATCTAATAAGTAAAAGTATATTAATATTATGTATAGTAAGTTTATATATAGTAATAAATGAATTAAATAGTATAAATATAAATGATTATGGATATTTAAGAGTAGTAAATGTATTAAATATAGATTTCGGATATGATGGAATAGGTTTAATATTTTTAATATTAACAATATATTTAGGAGTAATAAGTATAATATCTAATTGAGAAAATATAATGGAAAAACGTGTAACATATATGATATTATTAATGATATTAGTAATATTAATGGGATTAAATTTTGTATGTTTAGATTTAATTAGTTTTTATGTATTATTTGAAAGTACATTAATACCTTTATATTTAATAATAGGAATATACGGAGGATCTAAAAAAAATAAAGCAGCTTATTATGTATTAATATATACTTTATGTAGTTCATTATTTATGTTATTATCTATAGTATTAATATATGTAGTATATAATAATGTAGATTATGTAACAATAAATAGTAAAATAATATCAATAGAATTACAAAGTGTATTATTAATAGGTTTAATGATAGGTTTAGGTGTAAAAACACCATTAGTACCTGTACATACATGATTACCAACAGTACATTCAGAGTCACCATTAGGAGGATCAATATTATTAGCAGGTATAATATTAAAATTAGCAATATATGGTATAATAAGAATATTATTATCAAATATATCAGAAATATCATTATTATATGCACCAATATTATATGTAATAGGAATAATAACAATAATATATAGTAGTTTAGTAACTTTAAGTCAAACAGATTTAAAAGTAATAATAGCATATAGTTCAATAAGTCATTTAGGAGTTTGTATATTAGGAATATTTGCAAATAATTTATTAGGTATAGTAGGTTCATTAGTATTATGTTTAGCTCATGGTTTTGTATCTCCAGCTTTATTTATATTAATGGGAGGTGTATTATATGATAGATATCATAATAGAGTATTATTCTATTATCAAGGATTAACTCAATTTATGCCTT
The DNA here is from genome assembly GCA_030569495.1 of Pichia cabralensis. Taxonomy (NCBI): domain Eukaryota; kingdom Fungi; phylum Ascomycota; class Pichiomycetes; order Pichiales; family Pichiaceae; genus Pichia; species Pichia cabralensis. Next base: position 3,744 of record JAJMLC010000187.1, read on the forward strand.
TATTTGCAGTATATTTAGTATTCTTTAGTTTTAGTAATACAGGTACTCCATTAAGTTATAATTTTATAGGTGAATTCTTATGTATAACAGGAGCTATAATTAATCATCCAGTAATAGGTGTTTTAACAGCTTCATCAGTTTTATTATCAGCTTGTTATCAAATGAAATTAACTAATAAATTAACTTCAGGTACTTTCTCTAAATATTTACATGTAACTTATGATTTATTATATAGAGAACATTTTATATTATTCTTCTTAGCTTTACCTACATTAGTATTAGGTATCGTACCTAACTTTATAAGTAATATATTATACTTATCATCAAATGCATTAATATATTCAATAGTAATATAATAATATTTATAAATATCTTTTTATTTAATTATAAATATAAATATAAATATATATAAATATATATAATATGTATATATATATATATATTCATAAATGAATATAAAATAATAAAAATATAAATGAATATAAAATAATTATATAATAATATAATATAAAATAAATGTTTAGGGTTGATGGTCAACAAGTTAATTGCAAATTAATTCTATGTGAGTTCGATTCTCATCTAAGCATATATAAAAGGTAAAATAAAGAAAAATATCTAATATAATGAGAATCCCCCGGGGATTCCTAGTAGAATAAAAAATGTCATTGTGGTGGAATTGGTAGTCACAATACACTTAAAATGTATTGCTTTTTCAAGCGTATAAGTTCAAGTCTTATCAATGACAAAAAAAAATGTAAGGATGTAAAATTGAAGATAACTTAATTTTATGAATCGTAGACTAATAGGTAAGTCACTTGCATTTGGGGCAAGCTCATAATAGTTCGAATCTATTCGATTCAATGAATAAATTAAGTTAAGGATAAATGGGAAAATAGTTTAAATGGTAAAACGTTTGACTTTTAATCAATTTATATTCGGTTCAAGTCCGGTTTTTCCTAAAAAAATATTTATTTTTATCTTTACTTTATTTTTATTTTTATTTTTTATCTATATATAATTATATTTTATAATAATATATATAATATATAAATATATAATATATATAAATATTATAGGTTTTGTAAGTATAATAAAGTAAGAGAATGGTTTTAAAGAGTTTGAAAGAGTTTGAAATAGGATATAAATTCTATAATTTAGAATAATAAGAATGGTAAATATAATTTAATCGGTTAGAATGAATACTTGTGGCGTATGTGATCTGAGTTCAAGTCTCAGTATTTACCCTGAAAAAAATTAATATAGTTTAATTGGTTAAAACGGTTGCCTCATATGCAATAGATGTTAAGTTCGAGTCTTTCTATTAATAAAATAAAAAAAAATATGTATAAAGGAGTATTGATTATTAATGAAAAAGAATAAGAAGTATAAATGTAAAGAATAAAAAGAATGGGAAAAATATTAAAATATATAGTATTATATTCAACTAAATTGGATATAAAAGAAGAAATAATAAGATATGTAGAAACCCCCCTGGGGGGGGGTTTCCTAGTAGAGTTAATAAATATAAAAATAAATAGAGTAATAAGTGAAAAGATAATAGAAAGAAAAAGATTATTATCAAGAATATCTAAGTTAGAAAAATTAAATCATATAAATGATTATAAATTAATAAGTTATAATTTTAATAAAAATGGAATGATAATGAAAAGTATATTAAGTAAATTAATAATAAAATTATTAGAAAATGTAATAAATGGAGTAGATTTAAAATCAGGTGGAAAAAGAGTAGCTGGAGGAGAAATAATAATAAGTAAACCAGTAATAAAAGAGAATTTAAATAGTGTAAATATTTTATTTTATTATTTTATACCTAATAATAAAACTTATAGATATTTTAGTAGAATAAATACATTAATATCAAAAATAAAAAATTATAAGGAATTAGTAAAAAATGTAGATAATGGGGGATATAAAAAATTAAGTTTTTTATCACAAGATAAATTAATAGTATCAAATATATTTAATAAAGTAGTAGAAAATAGAAATAATGTATTATATTTAACAGAGAATGTAAATAATATAATAAGTGATTTAAATAAAAATGAAAATAATGAATCATCTAAATTATTATTAAAAGAAGAATTAAATAAAAATTTAATGGGAATAGGTAAATTACCAGGGAATTTAATAATAAATAATGCATTATTAAATGTATCAATATTAAATAAAAGAAGACAAAACATAAATAAAGAAGTATCTGAAATGAAATTAATGTTAAATAAAAATACTTTATTATTAAATAAAATATATAGTGATATTGAATCATCATCTTTAAATTTATCATCTTTAAATTCATCATCTTTATTAATACGTGAATTACATTCAAAAATAAAATTAGATAGAAGTAATTTAATAAGTGATTATAAATTAATAAATGGATTAAGTGGAGATTTATTAAATGAAAATAATATAAAAGAATGAGATTTAAAAACAATAAATAGAAAAAATGATTCTAGTAATATTTATGGATATATGGTAAGTTATGTAGATATATTATTAAATCAAATAATAGGAAAAGGTAATAAATCAAATGATATAAAATTAATAATTAGTAAATATTTTGGATTAAAAGAAGTAACTATTGAGGGTATAAATTTAAAATATGAATTTAATAATCCTGATATTTTATTAAAATTAATAAGAAAAGGTATTTCTAAAAAAACTAGAACATTATCACGTATGTTTAGATTTAGATTAAGTAATAGAATACCATTATTAAATGAAAAAGGAATATTAAAAAATAAAATAAGTAATAATGTAATGAAAAATATGTTATTAAATAATAATATATTAAATGTTGAAAAAAATATTAGAGTTAATATGTTAAATAATTTAGGTTCATCTTATGATAAATTAGGTGATGATATTTCTGTATCATATTTAAATGATATTAAAGATTATAATAATAGTATTATATTAGATGATAATGATCAAAAATTAAATAATGAAATTTTATATAAAAATATAGTTGGTTGATCATTATTATTAAAAGGTAAAGTTGGAGCTAGAAAAGGTAAAAATAGATCTAATAGAATCTTAATAACTAAAGGTTCATTTAAAAATAATAATTTATTTATTAATAATATTTTAGAAGAAGATTCTAAAAATAATGGTTATTCTAAAGATAGATTAAAATTAAATTATATTAAAAATAGTAATTTTATATCATATATGGATAAATCAACTAATAATGGTAAATTAGGTTTAACTTTAAAAGTTAATATTTTATAATCTTTATCATTTTATATTTAATTATAATTATTTAATTATATATATATACACCTCTAAAAGAGTTTTAATTTAAATTTAGTAGAATTCTTAATCTATATAAAATATTTATTAAGTAATATGTTTATAGGAAGATTTTTAGTAAAAAAATATATACATATATATGTATTTATATAAAAATATATATATATATATATAAGTATATAATAATATATATAGAATAATGGAAAATCAATAATATAAAAAGTTAAGGAAGGGTAGAGAAAAGAAAGAATGTAGATAAAAACTAAATGGAAGTTAATATATATATATAGTAACAGATAGAGACCGAATGGTTAGGTGCCTTTTTTGGGTAGAGGAATTAGTTAGTTCGATTCTAGCCTATCTGAGAAAGAAAAAAGAAATTTAGTAGTAAGTTAAGTTCTTTTAGTTTAATTGGTTAAAACATATTACTTCTAATAATATAATTAACGTTCGACTCGTTAAAGGAACTAGAAAGGAATTTAGTTAAATGGTATAACATCAGATTTACACTCTTAAGTTAATGGTTCAACTCCATTAGTTCCTATATAATGTAATGTAATTAAATGTATATTTAATATATATATATAAATAGATATATATATATATATATATATATATAAAGTATATAATAATATAAAGAATTTAATAAAAAAAAGAGTATGATGTCGGCTCAGATTAAGCGTTATCTAAGGACATAATACATGCGAATCGTACGATATTAATGTAAAAAAAATATTAATATAGTGGTGTAAAGGTGAGTACAGTATTAAAATGTGAACTATTGTGATATATGAAATATATATAAAAATGAAGGAGTAATCCGATGATAGTCCAGTTAATACAGGGAATAGGTAGTAGGATAAAGTAAAGAGTTTAACCTAGCCATAGATCCCTAGTCAATAATGAAAGTTATAATGACCACATTGGTCTTGAATAAGGTCAATATAAAAGATGTAAAAGAATGTAATTTTTTTTGCATATAATACAGCAGTAAGGAATATTAGACAATGATCGAAAGATTGATCTAGTTACTTAGAAAGATGAAGATTATAATAAATATGAAAAGAAAATAATAATGAAGAATATAAAATCAATATATATATTTAGGAATAATGATGTGAATATATATAGAAGTCTTAACCAAAATTAGTGCCAGCAGTTGCGGCTAAACTAAGGAGGCGAACGTTAATCATTAATGGCTTAAAGGATCCGTAGAATAAGTGAGAACTTAGAGTTAAATAAAATAATCATGAAAAATTATATTGAGAGATGAAATGTGTGGAAAATAATTAGACAAATAAACGTGAAGATAAGATTAGAAATTTAACTGACATTGAGGGATGAAGGCATGAGTAGCAAAACGGATTAGATACCCGAGTAGTTCATGCAGTAAACGATGAATACCAAAATTAAATAAAATAATTTAAAGCGAAAGCATAAGTATTCCGCCAGGAGAGTATAGCTTCAAAGTTGAAATCCAAGACAATAGACGGTTACAGTTGTAGGCAGTGGATTGTGTTTTTTAATTCGATAATCCCCGAAAATCTTACCATTATTTGAATCAAATTTAAAAAAATAAATTTTGACAAATGTTACATCGTTGTTTAAAGTCTGTGCTTTAAGGTTATGATTAACTTCATAAACAGACGAAAATCCGTGTCTATAAAAAATAATATAGATAAAAATTAATTTAATTAATAAAATTAATAATAAAAGGAACTACAACAAATCCTGATGACTTTAATATAATGGGCTAAAGACGCAATACAAAATTGATATATAAAATAAAATGAAAAGATTTATTTTTAAATAAGAAATAAAAATGGAATATCAAATATATTTATAGAAATATATATAATGTGGATTAATCTCTGAAATTCGAGGTTATGAAAAAGGAATTGCTAGTAATCATAATTAATAAAGTTATGGTGAACTTCCTTTCTGTTTCGTACTAATTACTCATCATTCGCTAGAAGTTTATCTAAATATTAAAAATATAATATATGTATTATATGGACTATATATAAATATAATATATGGTATTATATACCCAGTTAGAAAGCGACTAGTGAGAAGTTGAAATACAGTTATCGTTGAGGAATCAGCGGTGGGTGGTAAAAATTAACAAATATTATCATATTATTCATAAATAAATAAAAATTAGGTCTATAGTTTAATTGGTAAAACAATAGCCTTCAAAGCTATCTTTAAGAGTTCAAGTCTTTTTAGACCTGTAAAAAAAAAATAACCTATATATTAATTATAAAAAAATAATTAATTATAAAATAAAAAAGAAAGAAAAACCTTAAATTAAGGAAAAAAAGAAAAGATTTATAAAATATATAAAAAAAAGAATGTAAAAAAGAAATGATAGCATATAGAAAAAGACAACCATATATAAGTTTAGTAAATAGTTATTTAATAGATTCACCTCAACCAAGTTCATTAAATTATTGATATAATTTAGGAAGTTTATTAGGATTATGTTTAGTAATTCAAATAGCTTCAGGAATATTTTTAGCAATGCATTATTCATCACATATAGAATTAGCATTTGATTCAGTAGAACATATAATGAGAGATGTAAATTTAGGATGATTAATAAGATATATTCATGCAAATGGAGCATCATTTTTCTTTGGATGTATGTATATTCATGTAGGTAAAGCTTTATATTATGGTTCATATCGTAAACCAAGAGTTTTAGTATGAATAATAGGAGTAATAATATTAATAGCTACAATGGCAACAGGATTTATGGGTTATTGTTTAGTATATGGACAAATGTCACATTGAGGTGCGACAGTAATAACAAACTTATTATCAGCAATACCATTTATAGGAGCAGATATAGTACCATTTATATGAGGAGGATTTTCAGTAAGTAATCCAACAATACAAAGATTCTTTGCATTACATTACTTATTACCATTTGTATTAGCAGCATTAGTAATATTACATTTAATAGCATTACATGTACATGGATCATCAAATCCAATAGGAATAACAGGTAATATGGATAGATTAGGAATGCATCCTTATTTCATATTTAAAGATGCTATAACAGTATTTGTATTCTTAATCTTATTCTGTTTCTTTGTATTCTTTTCACCTAATACATTAGGACATCCTGATAATTATATACCAGGTAATCCTTTAGTAACTCCAGCATCAATAGTACCAGAATGATATTTATTACCATTCTATGCTATATTACGTTCAATACCTGATAAATTAGGAGGTGTATTAGCTATGTTTGGAGCATTATTAATATTATTAATATTACCTATAACAGATAGAAGTTTATATAGAGGTTTAGCATTTAAACCATTATCAAAATTATTCTTCTGATTATTCGTATTTAACTTCGTATTATTAGGAAATTTAGGACAATTACATGTAGAAGTACCATTTATTCAATTAGGAGTTAATTGTACTGCTTTCTATTTTGCTTATTTCTTAATAATAGTACCAGGTATCTCAACTTTAGAAAATATCTTATTCTATTTAGGTAGAATTAATAAATAATATATATATATATATACATATATAAATATATATAATAATAATAAAATTAATAAATAAAGAGGTAGGAGGAAGGATTATATATTAATTTTTAATAAATTAATAAATAAGGGTAAGGAGGAAAAGAAATTAAAAAAAAAAAGAAATGATAATATTAAGTATATTTTATGTAATATTATTAACAGTTTTAATAGAAAAAAACAATGAATTTAAAAAGAATTTAAAAAGAGTATGTTTATTAAGTTTAATAAGTGTATTAATAATAAATTTAAATATATTAGATACAGAAAGTTTAATATTAGGGAAATCAGTATATAATAGTTTATTATATATAGATAGTTTAAGTAATTATATGATGATTTTAATATTATTAGTAGGGATAGTTTATATGTTATTATTATCATGTAATATAACAACAATAAAAGTATTAGATCATATAATTCAAGTAAAAGAATCATTAGGATTATTAATATTATTTAATATATTAGGTTTAATATTATTAATGTTAGTGAATGATTTAATGGTATTATTTATAGTAATAGAATTACAATCATATTCATTATATTTAATAACATCAGCTTATAATTCATCAAGTAATAGTGTAAAAAGTGGATTATATTATTTTATAGTAGGTAGTATAGGATCATTTATAATATTAGATGGAACAGTATCAATATATGAAGAGATAGGATTAACAAATATAGAATTAATATCATTATGTATAAATAATATAAATATATATGATATATTAATAATATTATTTGGATTATTTATAAAAGTAGGATTAGCTCCATTTTATAGTTATTCAATAGTAATATATACATTAGCTCCAACAATAATAACATATTATATAAGTTTATTACCAAAATTAAGTATATTAACTTTAATATTAAGTTTAGTAAGTATAATAAATTTAGTTCAAACAGAGAGTAGTAGTAATATAATAAATATAATAAGTTTTATAATATTATTATCAATGATAATAGGTTCAATAGGTGGAGTAAATGTAATAAGAATAAAAACATTATTAGCATATAGTAGTTTATTAAATGTAAGTTATATGTTATTAGCAATAATAGCAAGTAATGGATATTCATATATAGGTTATTTATTCTATATTTTACAATATTCAATAACACATATAAATACATTTAGTATAATATTATTATTACCTTTATATAGTCATATGAATATATTAAAAGAGAATGGAGGATCATCTTCAAAATATGAAGTAATGTTAAGTAAATATTCTCCAATAGAATATATAAGTCAATTAAGAGTATTATTAAATAAAAATAGTTATTTATGTATGGCATTATGTATATCATTCTTTTCATTAATGGGAATACCACCTTTAAGTGGATTCTATGGAAAATTATTAGTATTTATAAGTGCTTTAGGTAATGGATATATATTCTTATCAATATTATTAGTAATAGCTAGTTCAATATCAGCATATTATTATGGTAATGTAATAAAAGAATTATGTTTTGATATATTAAATAATTATAATGTTTATCATTATAAAGATATATCAGATTATAAAGAATCATTATTAAGTAAAATGGAAAGTAAATATATAATATTAAAAGAATCAATACAAAGTAAAGATGGTAATAATGTATTATTAATGAATAATAATGTAAGTTATCAAATAAGTTTAATGACATTAGTAATATTATTAATAATATTTGAATATAATAATATAATAAGGGGTACATTTATAGTAACATTAAACATGATTTAATATGTTTCAAGATATATTTAATTGATTTTTAATAGTAGTAGGTTTATTAGGTTTAATATTAATAATAGTAAATTATTTATTAGTTGAAAGTAGTAAAATGGATGAAAATGTTGGTAATAGTACAGATTATATTGAAAAAAGTAATCCTTTTGAATGTGGATTCGATAGTTTTAAACAAAGTAATAATCCTGTACCTATCCCATTTATTTTAATCGCTTTATTATTTTTACCTTTCGATTTAGAAGTTTCATCTATGTTACCTTATATAATATCAAGTTATATCGTAGGTAATTTCGGATTAATTTTCTTTATCTTATTCTTATTTATTTTAGTTATAGGTTTTGTATATGAATTAGGTACTAAAGCTATATCATTAGTTAGAATAATTAATACTTCAAGTGAATCTTCAAAAAATGAAGTATATAATTATATTAATAATATAACTAAAAAATAATGATATATATATATATATATATATATATATTTTTTATATAATAATAATGTATAAATAGTTTTCAAAGAAGTAAAACGGTAATGAAAAATTAGTATAAAAAGAGAAAAAAAAAAGATGTAAAAAAGAGATTAAAGAGTAAAATAAAATATTTAAGGAGTTAAAATGAACTGTGTGTATAAGGAGATATAGAGAGACTTAAATATAAAAAAAGAGATAAAGAAATGAAACATGAATTAAGATTAAGTGATTATTTAAATAGATGATTATTTAGTACAAATGCTAAGGATATAGCAGTACTATACTTTATATTCTCATTATTTTGTGGAATATTAGGATCATTTATGTCATTAGTATTAAGATTAGAATTAAGTGCACCAGGTAACCAAATATTAATGGGAAACCATCAATTATTTAATGTTATAGTAACAGCTCATGCGGTTCTGATGGTGTTCTTCTTAATAATGCCAGTAACTATGGGATTTTTTGGGAACTATTTAGTACCTTTAATGATAGGTGCTTCAGATATGAGTTTTGCTCGTTTAAATAATATAAGTTTCTGATTATTACCACCAGCTTTAATATGTTTAATAGCTAGTGCATTAATAGAAAATGGACCTGGTACAGGATGAACAGTAAAAGAGATAAGCTGTTGTAAAATATTATTTGATGCGGAGAACTCCTTAAATAATATATATGGAGAAATAATATGTATTATTTTAGTAATAAATTACTATTTAGTATTATGATATAATAATGAAATATTGAGTATATTAAATATACTAAAATATAAAAAAATATTAATAGTAAAAAGATTTATTATGATAGGACAATCTGCCGGTATATATCGTAATATACTTCAGAGACTTAACATAATAAGACCAGTTATTTATAATAATATAAAAAATTCAAGTGCTTCAATATTAAGTAAAAATAGATCCCCTTAAAGGGGATAATAAGATATATGAAAAGTTCAAGTACTCCTTTTAATTTTAATGAATGATTAGTTGGTTCCCCTTTATAGGGGGATTAAAATAGGAGTAACAGATGGAGATGGATGTTTTAATATTTATATAAATAAAGATACTAAAAAGATATCTTTTAAATTAAAAATAAGTCAGTCTATTTATAATATAAAATTAATAAATTATTTAAAAAAAGAATCCCTTAAGGGGGATTTATAATAGAATTAGGTGTAGGTCATATTAATAGAGAAAGATATATAGTAAGTTATATAATATCAAATAGAAAAGAAATAAGAGAAACCCCCCCTCAAGGGGGGTATTCTTAGTAGAAATATTGTTTCCTATATTTGATAATTATAAATTATTAAGTAGTAAAAGATTTAATTATTTAAAATGAAAAGAATGTATAGAATCCCCCCCCCCTTGGGGGATATATTTAATTGAAATATGAGAAGATGAAAATTTATCTGATGAATTAAAATGAGATTTAATAACTTTTATAAAAAATTTAGAAACCCCCCTCGGGGGGGTTTCCTAGTAGAAATACCAAAAAATTATCAATCAGATGCTTTTATGAATTTAAAAATAAAAGATATAAAGTCAGAGGAAGATGTAAATAAAATAATGTCAAAATCTTGATTATCAGGATTTATAGAAGCAGAGTCCCTTAAGGGGGACTGAAATAGAAGGTAGTTTTTATTTAGTAATTAAAGATAAAAATAGAATAGTTCATGGATTTGGATTATCACAAAAATTAGATCCTATAATTTTGTATAGTATTAAATATATATTACATATAAAATCAAGTGTAAAATATAAAGAATCCCCTTAAGGGGATTCTTGTTTTAATAAAAATAGAAAAATATAATTATAATATAATAGATACAACTAGTAGTAAAACGATAGAATTTATAATAAATTATTTTATATTAGCTGATTATAAAACTTATTTTAAGGGAATTAAAGGAGTTGAATTTAAAATATGAAGAAGAAGTTATTCAAAATATAAAGGAAAGTATGAAAAATTAATTGAAATAAGAGAAACCCCCCCCAAGGGGGGTATCCTAGTAGAAATATTAAGAAGAAAAAAAAATATAAGAAATAATTCATCTTCTTAGAAGATAAGAAGGTAAAAATAAGAAGTATTATTATTTTTTTTGTTATTATAAATAACAAATTTACGATATTATATATATATGTATAATATGTATATAATAGGTTTAAGATATAGTCCAATCAATTATGTAAATAATTGTATATACACACATATAATATATGTGGTATAAAATAAAAAGTTATCCACCTTTAGCAGGAATACAATCACATAGTGGTCCAAGTGTAGATTTAGCAATATTCTCATTACATTTAACATCAATATCATCATTATTAGGTGCAATAAACTTTATAGTTACAACATTTAATATGAGAACATTAGGAATGACAATGAGTAAATTACCATTATTTGTATGATCAGTTTTATTTACAGCAATATTATTAGTAATGACATTGCCTGTATTATCAGCTAACCTTAAAAAAATACTGGCTGATTGAAATCATACTATATGCTGGGAACTCTTAATATATTCAAATATAAGTATAATATTAGTAATATTAAGACAATCAGCAGGAAATCTACAAGTTTTGCAAGCTTGTATTAATAAATTAATAAATTTATTAACAGTGAATTTAAAGCTGGAGATCCTCAGAGACTATACGTATGAGTTTATTTGCTTTTTCTGAAATTTATGAAATAAAATATTAAATTTAATAGATACCCCTTTAGGGGGGGTATTTAAGTAGAAAAAGGGTATAAAAAAGAAATGATTAATGTTTATATGTTTAAACAAAATGTATGTAATAATAATAATGTAAAAGAAGAAATAGGAGATTTAGAAAAAACTAGGGAAATATTAGGTAATAAAAAAAGATCAGAATCCCCCCCTTGGGGGGGATTCCCTAGTAGAATTAGGCTATTATTTAGCTGGATTAATAGAAGGAAATGGAACAATATTAGTACCAAAAAATATTTATTCAAAAAAAAATAAATTAAATTATCCTTCTATTCAAATAGTGTTTGATGTGAAAGATTATCCATTAGCTTATACAATAATTAATAATTTAGATACTGGATATATAATAAAAAAAGATGGGAAAAATGCTTATATACTAGTAATAGATACATTAATAGGATTAATAAAAATAATAAATTTAATAAATGGAAAATTTAGATCCCCCCTCTTGGGGGGGATCTTTAAGTAGAACTAATAAAAATAAAAGATTATGATTATTAATTGATTGATTTAATAATTTAAATATTGAAAATTATAGTTTAAAAAATAAAGAATTATTAAGTAATTTAAATATTGAAAGAAAAGAAACCCCCTTGGGGGGGGTTTCCTAGTTGAAATAGATAATTCGGATATATTAAGTAATGCATGATTATCTGGAATATTAGACGCAGATTCCCCCTTTAGGGGGGGAATAATTCTAATAGATAGTAATTTTCATATTACACATCGTAATGTAAAGAACACAAGTGCTTTACATACTAGTATTTATATGAGGTTTAGTCAATCTAAATTAAATAATTGAGGTTCCCTCTTTAGGGGGAATATATAAGTAGGAGAAGATAATAAAGAAATTATGAATATAATAGGTAAAGCATTAAATATAAAGGTAAAATTGGTAGAACGTGATCGTTTAGTAAAAAGATCATCTGAATATCAAATAAGAACAACTAATAAAAAAAGTAATTCAATATTAGTTAATTATTTAATTAAATATCCATTGTTTAGTTCTAAATACTTAGATTATAAAGATTGATGTTTAGTATATAATTTATATAATCCTAAATTAAAACATACAGTTGAACATATAAATATAATAAAATTAGCAAAAAAAAGTATGAATGATAGTAGAACTTATTTTTGTTGAGATCATTTAAAAAAATTTTATACTAATTAATAAATAAGATATAGTCCCAACAATTACGTGAGTAGTTGAGTATTAACATACATAATAAAAAATTGTGTATAAATTATTTATTATTAATTAATTTATTTATTTTAATATTAATATTAATATTAATTAATATATAATTAAATTAATAATATAGTAATTATGATTGAAAGATCGTTAATCAAGATAAAGGGTATTACATTATTATTAATGGATAGAAACTTTAATACATCATTCTATGAATCAGCAGGAGGAGGAGATCCAATATTATATCAACATCTTTTTTATGGAATATCGTTAGTATTATTAATATGTATATATAATTTAGTGTATAAAATAGTATTTAGTGTAGATAAATATGAAAATATATTAACTTATAAAAAAATAGTAGATTTATTAAATTTAAAGTTGCCTTCAGAGAATTTTATATATTGATTAGTGGGTTTTACTGAAGGTGATGGTAGTTTTATAGTAGGAACAAGAGGTAATTTATATTTTGTAATAAAAAAAGAAGATAGACAAATATTAGATTATATTCAATTAGAATTAGGATATGGAAAAGTAATAGCACAAGGGAAAACAACTTATAGATTTCTAATTCAAAATAGTTTAGAATTATATTTAATTTGTTTATTATTTAATGGAAAAATAGTTTTACCAACAAAGTTGGAAAGATTTAATACATTTTTAATTGCATTGAATAATAAAATATTAAAAGGTAAATTTAGTTTAAAGTTAAATAAAAAATGAGATTCCCAGGGAATTTTAGTAGATAAAGATAAAAAAATATTGAGTTTAATAGAACCTATAAATTTAAAAAAGAATTTATTAGAATTAGATTTAAATAATTCATGATTATCTGGATTTATAGATGCGGAAGGATGTTTTTTTTGTTATTTTAGATTAAAATCAACTAATAAATATGGATATAATTTAGGATTTGATATATCTCAAAAATATATTGAAAATAAAATAATTTTAGAAACCCCTCTGGGGGTTTGGTTTTAATTAATAGATAAATTAAAATCTTTATTAAATAGTGGTTCCCCTTTTGGGGGAACCTTTAATAGGAAATGTATATAATCATTCAGTGCCTAATGTTTATTATTATAGAATGACAGGTTTGAAAAAGAATATAAATTTAATAAATTATTTATCAAAATATGAATTAAAAACAAAAAAATTTAAAAGTTATAATACTTGATTAATAATAATAAATAAATTAAATAGTAGTTCTGAAATAGATAATAATTTAATAAATTTAGCTAAATTAATTAATGTATAAAAAATATATATATATATTAATATGCTATATATAATAGGAATTGAAAAAATAAAGGAGGTATAAGTTTTTTATAAGTATTAAATTAAAAAAAATTAATAATTAATTATTAATTAATATTTTAATATGAAGAATTATATAATAATATAGTAGATGTGGTATACATAATAAGAATGTATATAATGAGAATGTTATATTCAATATAAAACAATATTATTAAAATAATATATATATTTTAAATTAAATAATTAAATAGATAAAAAATAATAATTATAAATAATATATATATTATTACTTATATCTAGTGATAGTTATAAAATATATTGTAACTCTAATAAGAAAAATATATAAATAACTAATTTATCTTGAGAAGGATAATATATTAATATAACTTAAGTATTAAGCTCTATATTAGTATTGCAATATGAGTGAAAACGGTTAAGAGTTAATAATAATCTTAAGACCGTCGGTAGTATTAGATATCGCTACAGACTGGCTCACTTATGGGTGTCTGAAATGATGCTTAATGTACAGTCGATAAAAATTATGTATATTAAATATAATTTAATATAATATTAAATTATATTTAATATAAAAAAAAAAGGATTCTTTGGTCAAGGGATGGCCTTAATAATACTAAAAATAGTATTATACGTTTCTCCTATATGCGAGAATTTTTGATATATTATATATAATATATATATTTTAATTACTAATAATATAAGTCATTTAAATGTCGTATTAGTAAAAAAATTAAAATGAAAAAGAAATTTGCAGGAAATGAAAAATGAAAAAAATTTAGTAAGATCCTCAGAGACTACACGGGGAATATTAGTAGAATTAAATAAAGAAAAAGAATTTAATGAATGATTAGCAGGTTTAATAGATGGAGATTCCCCCCTTAAGGGGGGAATAATTAATAATGGATGGAAGTTTTGGAATAACTCAAAAAAATATACTAATTGTGAAATAACAGTAGAATTAAAAGATGCGAAATGTTTATATTTAATAAAAAATAAATTTGGAGGTACCCCCCCCAAGGGGGGTATTGTATTTGTATAGGATCAATAAAATTAAGATCAGGTGTAAATGCTGTAAGATATAGATTACATAATAAAGAAGGTATGAAAAAATTAGTAGAAGCAGTAAATGGAAATATACGTAATAGTAAAAGATTAGTACAATTAAATAAAATATGTTTAATATTAAATATAAATTTAAAAGAACCAAAGAGATTAAATAAAGAAAATGGTTGATTTAGTGGATTTTTTGATGCTGATGGTACAATAACAATAAGTTTAAAAAATGGGTACCCTCAATTATGTATAAGTGTAACTAATAAATATTTAGTAGATGTAGAAGATTATAAAAAAATATTTGGGGGAGAAATATACTTTGAAAAAAGTCAAAATGGATATTATAAATGAATGATTTCAAGTAGAACCCCCTAAGGGGGGTTTTAGTTATTAATAGAAAAGATATATTATATTATTTAGAATATAATAAAAATTATCCATCTAGAACTTCAAAATTAAATAGATTAATATTATGTAAAAATTATTATAAATTAAAAGATTTAAAAGCTTATAAAAAAGAGAGTATAGAGGTTTTAAATAAAGCTTGAAATAAATTTTTAAAATTATGAAAAAATGAAATATAATCTGAAAATAAAAAGATACCTTTTAAGTGAGGTATATTATTAAATACTAATAAAGACATAGTCCAAAAGATTAATTAAATTAAATTAATTAAATGCATCCAGAAGTTTATATATTAATATTACCAGGATTTGGAATAGTATCACATGTAGTAAGTACATATGCTAAAAAACCAGTATTTGGTGCTTTAGGTATGGTTTATGCAATGGGTTCAATAGGATTCTTAGGTTTATTAGTTTGAAGTCATCATATGTATGTAGTAGGTTTAGATGTAGATAGTAGAGCATACTTTACATCAGCTACAATGGTAATAGCTGTACCAACAGGTATAAAAATATTTAGTTGATTAGCAACATTATATGGTGGATCATTAAGATTCACAACACCAATGTTATATGGTGTAGCCTTTATATTTATATTTACAGTAGGAGGTTTATCAGGTGTATTATTATCAAATGCAAGTTTAGATATAGCATTCCATGATAGAAGATTAAAATTATTAAATAAAAATTTATTAAATGAAAAAAAGATATCAAAAGAAACCCCCCCTTGGGGGGGTTTCCTAGTTGAAATAAAAGATTATATAATAAAATATTTTTTAGGATTATTTGAAGGTGATGGAAGTATTCAAGTAAATCATTGACGAAAAAAAGGATTAGAATATAGATCCCCTCTGGGGATAAATAAGATTAATAATAAAATTAAAATATTTAGATAGTAATTATAATATGTTATTATTAATAGCTAAAGTATTAAAAGGAAAAGTATTAATTGATAAAAAAAGAGGTACAGTAATATGAGTTATGAATAATAAAGAAGATATAAAGGAATTAATAAAAAATGTATTTGATATATACCCTTTTTTAACTAAAAAAAAACGTTATGATTTAGCTTTTATGAAATATTGTTTAATAAATACTGATATAAAAAATTATTTATTAAATAGGAATTCAAAATATTTATTAGAATCCCCCCCAAAAGGGGGAATTCAATCGTTAATAGAATTATATAAAGAGAATATAGAAATATATGAATATTTATTAAAAGAAATAAATGAGAATTATTTAAATAATATTGATTATTTTAATGAATGATTATCAGGATTTATAGAAGCAGAGTCCCTTAAGGGGGACGAGAAGGTTGTTTTAGTATTCGTTTAAATTATAAATTTCAAAGTTTTTCAATAAGTCAAAAAAATGAAGAATTTTTAATAAGTTATATAAGAGATAAATTATCAGTTAATGTAAAAAAAACAAAAATATTATGTAGAAAAAATGTATATATATGAGAAGTATCTAATAAAATAATTCATAAAAATATAATAGATTTATTATCAAAATATCCTTTATTAGGTAATAAAAAAATAAGTTTTAATAAATTTAAAAACTATTATAATAATAGTGTTAAGAAATAATTTTATTTTATTTAATAAAAATTTAGTAGATATAATAAATTAATAATTAATATGTGTCATGTAGTCATACCACCATTCTAATATATATTAGAGGTTTTAAATAAATTTAAAGCTAACGGTGAAGTCTAGTAAATTTATAAAATGCTATAAATATTAATAATGAAAATTATTTATTAGATAATACCGTGGTAACGTATATATATATTATATATATGGCACCGTAGAGACTAAACGTGGTAATTTATTTATATAGATTATATATAGTATAATATATATAATGTAATATAAAAAATAAGTTATAGTCCGATCCTATACGTGAGTGTAGTAAAAAAAAAGACATATTATGTAATAGGTCATTTCCATTATGTATTATCATTAGGTGCATTATTTGCAATATTCGCAGGATATTATTACTGATCACCTATGGTAACAGGTTTATATTATAATAATGTATTATCAAAAATACAATTCTGATTATTCTTTATAGGTGCTAATGTAACATTTATGCCAATGCACTTCTTAGGTATGAATGGTATGCCTCGTAGAATACCAGATTATCCAGATGCTTTTGCAGGATTTAATGCAATATGTTCATTAGGTTCAGTAATAGCAATAATATCATTATTATTCTTTGGATATGTAATATATGACCAATTAGTAAATGGTTTAGTAAATAAAGATTTAAGTACAAATTCATTATTAAAAGATCCAGATTTCTTTGAAAGTAACGAAACATTTAAATCAAATGAAATAAAATCAGAATCAATGGAATTCTTATTAAATTACCCACCTATGTTCCATACATTTAATACTGTAGCAATACAATCATAGGTATTAATATATATTAATATATATAATATTTTAATAATATATATATAATATATACATATAAATATATATATATATATATATATATATATTTAATAAAAATAAAAGATAAAAAAGTAGTAGAAATAATTATATAATAAAGGAAGATAAAGAAAGAATAAATAGATGAGGAGATCATATAAATGATTGAAATAGTTAAAAAAATTAATGAGATCGAAAAGAAAAAGAAAAAGCAATGGCAATAAGAATGATAGATACATTTATAAATTCACCTTTAGAACAATTTAAAATAAACACATTTATATCATTATCATCACCGATAATAGATTTAAGTGCAATAAATGTAACAACATTTAGTTTATATATAGGATTAGTAGTATTATCAATAGTATTTATATTAGGATTAGGATTAGATCGTAAATTAATAGTAGGATCAAACTGATTAATAGCAATAGAAGCAACAGTAGATACAATAGTAAATATGGTAAAAGGACAAGTAGGAGGAACAATATATGGAAGATATGTACCATTAATTTATACATTATTTGTATTTATATTAGTAGGAAATTTAATAGGTATGATACCATATAATTTTGCAATAGCAACAAGTATAGTATTTATAATATCAATATCATTAAGTTTATGAATAGGTTTAACAATATTAGGTTTATACTTACATAATATAGTATTTTTTAGCTTATTTGTACCAGTAGGAACACCATTAGCTTTAGTACCATTATTAGTATTAATAGAATTATTATCATATTCAGCAAGAGCAGTATCATTAGGATTAAGATTAGCAGCTAATACTTTATCAGGTCATTTATTAATGAGTATATTAGGTAATTTAGTAAAAACATTAATGGGAATAAGTAAAATAACATTTATATTAGGTTTATTACCTATAGCTGGAATATTTGCAATAGTAATATTAGAATTTGCAATAGCATGTATCCAAGCATATGTATTTGCAATATTAACATCATCATATTTAAAAGATAGTTTATTCTTACATTAATTAATTAATTAATGAATGAATTATTTATTTATTTATAATTTATATATATATATATATATAAAATAATATATATATATATATTTAAAAAAAGTATATAATAATATAAATAAGATAAATTTATAAATAAATTGAAAATTATATGTGTGAATTAAATAAAAAAGATGAATTTATTAATATAAAAACTACTAATAAAAAGGGTATATAAAAAGATATGAGAAAGAAATGTAAAAATGGGAATCGGAGTATCTTGAGACCTAAAGGAAACTGTAAAAAAAGAACCAAGAGAACTGAAACATCTAATTATCTTGAGGAAAAGAAATAAACATAGATTCTATGAGTATTGGTGAGAGAAAGTAGAGAAGTATAAGTAAGTAGTAGGTAAAAAAATCTACGAAAAAGGGATAACTAATCCTAAGACTAAATATTATTAGTAAGTGTAATAAGTACCGAAAGGGAATAATATTAATAAGTGTAATTGAGAGCAACTATAGGTTAATATAAAAGAATTAATTGATAGTGTACCTTTTGTATAATGGGTTAGCAAGTTATAATGAATAGCGAAAAAGAAAAGATTTTGAAATGAAAATGAAAAAGTTATTAATTATAGACCCGAAAGTAGATGATCTTACCGTACGCAAGTGGTTAAAATATATTATAAATATAATATATCAAACGACTGAACAGGTTAATGTTGCAATATTATCTGAAGACGTATGGTAAGTAGTGAAAGACAAATCTGATCTACAGATAGCTGGTTCTTTGTGAAATATATTTTAGTATAGCGTTAATAAATGTAATGTATTAATATGGTAAAGCAATTAATAATCATTGGGGTATTGTAATAATATTATCAATATTATTTAATCTCAGAATAATATTAATATGAAAATTAAACGTCAGACTATTAGTGATAAGATTGGTAGTCAAAAGGGAAACAGCCCAGATCAAAAATGAAAGTTCCAAATATGTTATTAAGTATAAATAATATTTGTTAATCGTAAAACAATAATGGGATTAGTTTGACAGTAATTATTCTATGATCAACGTGTAACAACGGGTTTATTATGTGTAGAATATATTTTGAATATATTTTATATAAGGTTAACAGATAGATAATAATCGGAATTAAAATAATGAACTGAAATTTTGAATAATATAATTAATATAAAAATAATAATATTAAGGTAACAAAGCATTTAATGAAATAAATATTTTAATAAATTTAAAATAAAAAAGATAGTATATATGTAATATATATAAAAAAAAGAGAAAAGAATTAATGAATTAAATAGAGAATGCTGACATGAGTAACGAACAAGGGGTATAATCCCCTTCACTTTATGTATTAGGTTTTAATAAAAAATCGGTCCATAAGATTAATTCTGAAAAGAATTAATTAATAGGTAATAAATAAATAATCTAACGCCCATATAAAATATATAATAGATTATATATGGTACCGGAAAAAAGGATTAAATAAAGATACCGTAATAAGACCGACACAGGTATACTAATAAGAAATGAAAGTGAATAAGTAAATTATCCTAAATGAACTCGGCAAAACAAAAGCTCAGACGTTAGTCAAAAAGAGTGAATAAAGTACATGTTATGCGACTGTTTACCAAAAACACAGCACTTTGCGAAAACGATAAGTTTTAGAATAAAGTGTGAATTCTGCCCAATGTTTAATAATAAAGAAATGTATTAAATGATATATTTATAAAAATTAAGTAAATGGCGGCTTTATACTGAGAGTCATAATGTAGCGAAATTCATTGACCGCTAAATACGGCCCTGCATGAATGGAGTAACGATATAACAACTGTATCTAGGATAAGCTTAGTGAAATTGAATTTGCTGTGAAGATGCAGTGTACCTAAAGGTAGACGAGAAGACCCTATGCAGCTTTACTGTAATTTAATAAGTTGTTATTATTTGATAAATTATTAGTATATAAAGTAATATATTGATATAAAAATGAAATACTTTTATTTTATTCCAATTTATTTTATTAAATGAAAATAAATTTAAATAATAACTGAATTAATGTTTAATTAGTAGAAATAATCCTAATTAAGGTATATTTATATATATATAGATTAATGACAGCTTTAAATTGATAGTTTAAATGGGGCGTTGATTTCACAAAAAATAACTGAATATGTCCATATACAATTAAATATATAGATTAAAATATAAATTAATGAATTAATCATTAAAAATGTTAAAAATAATATGAATTTATTATTATTTTAGAAAAACCTATGTACAGTAAATTTGACCTGACATCAAATAATAATTAAGAAAAATTAATAAAAAATTAATATAATAGTGGATAACTGTGCAATAATTTAACACTTACAAGTGAAAATTATACGTAAGTAAGGTATAATGAACAGATCATTTTAATAGTACAAGTGATCGATTAACGGATAAAAGTTACGCTAGGGATAACAGTGTAATAACATGAGAGAGTAGATATTGTCAATGTTGTTTGCCACCTCGATGTCGGTTCAACCTATCCTATTGGTAGTATAAGCTAATAAGGGTTTGACTGTTCGTCAATTAAAAGGTTACGTGAACTGGGTAAATTTGTGCCCCTTATTCTTGTGAAAGAATTTGAAAAACTAGCTCAAAACGGTGAAGGCTAAGTTAATTCTAATATAATATATATTAGAGTATAATATGCTAATACCGTGGGAAATTAATATTAATATAAATATTAATCCCGTAACGACTTCAAAATAAAATTTTGAAACTTATATTGATAATATGAAATAATATAAAGTAATATTTAAGATATAGGTTAAAGGCTAGCTCATAATATATATAAATCTTATATAATGAAAAATAATAAAATAAGAGGCTCCCGTAACTAGGGAAAAAAAATAAAAAAGAGAATGAAAAATATAGATAATAAAGAAATAGATAATAAAATTAATGGTAATTATATTGCTGGATTTATTCATGGAGATTCCCCTTAAGGGGGGAATCTAAATAGATGGAGGATTTTCAGTGGGATTATCATTAAGAGGAAATAAAAGTAAGAGAAAATTATGTTTATGTCCTACTTTTACTTTAACTCAACATGTAAGAAACTCCCCCTAGGGGGAGTTTTCTAGTAGAAATATAAATTTAATAAAAAAAATAATAAGTATATTAGGTAAAGATTTAGGTCATTATCAAATAGATAATAAAAATATATTAAGATATAGAGTAAGAAGTTTAGATGGATTTATGAAATTAATACCTTTTTTTGATATTTATCAATTAAAAAATGAAAAATTATTAATTTATATAAAATGTAAATTTATAGTAGAAAAATTATTAAGTATAGATGAAAAAAATAGGTGATATAATAAAGATTTAAATCATTCATATAATGATTTAATGTTGGATTTAATAACTATAAGTACTAATTTAAATGTAAATGTAAAACCTAGTGTTCAATTAAGGTATTTATCAGAAAATGATAAAAATAAAGTATTAAGTAATAAGTTAAGTATAAAAATAAAAGATGAATTAAATACTTTTATAAGTAATTATAAAAAAAATAATGATTTAAATATTGATTTTATAAACGGATTATTTGATAGTGATGGTTGAATATCTTTAAGATTAAGTTTACATAGATTAAAAAATACAATATTTATGGGATTTGATTATGGTATAGTTTCAGATATGTCTAATATTGAATTACTTTATTCAATAAAAAAATATTTTAATAATGTAGGTAGATCCCCCATTGGGGGGATATCCTTAATAGAATATCATTAAAAGAGTCTTCTTCTTCAGGAAGTTATTTGATATCTAAATGAGATTGTTTATTAGAAATATTTCCAAAAATATATAATGTATCTGATTATATGGAAATATTAAAAAATAATAGTGATAAAGGTCCAATAATAAAGGATAATAAAATAAAAGAAATATTAAAAATGTTAGAAACCCCCCTGGGGGGGTTTCCTAGTAGAATTATATGATGAATATAAAAAAATAGAAACCCCCCTTGGGGGGGGTTTCCTAGTAGAAAAAAAAGATGATAGTATAAAGAAATTAGAAATATTAGAAACCCCCCTTGGGGGGGGGTTTCCAAGTTGAAATAATATTAAAAAAATCTTATATCATAAGAGAAACCCCTAAGGGGGGTTTCTTTAATAAATTGAAGAAAAATTAAAAAATAAAGAATCTCTAGATTCTTATTTAATAAGAATGAAAAAAAAATTAAAAATATAATAATAATATATATTATGATGAAGGTATAGTCTAAACATTTATGAAAATAAATGATAATTTGTCAATACGTCGTGAGACAGTATGGTTTCTATCTTCTTTAGGGATTAGTTAAAAAAGGTATATAACTTAGTACGAAAGGATTAGTTATAGTTAATCAATGATTTTACTGTTGCATATAGTAAACATTAATAATTTAATTAATGGTAATTATAGAAATAATCAAAAGATGATATGCAGGCAGTTAAGTTAAATTAACAATATTTAAATATTGAAAGCATTTAAAATATAAAAGTAACTTTTTTTTTAACTATAAACTTTTATATATATACACCATATATATATATAAAAATCTTATATTATGTAAGACTAACATATATAATAGAATTATATCATTATAGGTCATAATAAACTAATTAATATAAGTAGTTTAATTTACATTCTATTTATTTATAATATTTTTATCTTATTTATATAATTAATAACATAAAATTCTAAAAGAGTAGTTATAATGGCATAATTGGTATTGCGTTTGTTTTGTAATCAAAAGACTTTAGGTTCGAGTCCTAATTATAACAAATAAATAAGAGAAACTGGGGGGGTTTCCTAGTATAAATCTAATTAGAATATCATTTATAATGAGAATTAGTAGAATAATAATAATAATAGAGATTTACTTTAATAGTAAAAAAATAATAAAATTAATCTTAAAAAAAGGATTATAAAAAAATAGTGAATAGGATATATAAGTAAAATAAAAGAATATATATTATATAGTTTAAGGGAGAAATAGAAGTTAAACTATAAACTATAAAAGGAAAAAAGAGAAGAGAATATTTATTATATTATATTAAAAAATTAGTAATAAATATAAAAGAAGTAAGTAAAGAAATGAATATAAGAACAAGAAGTAATTTACAATTATTCCCATTCCATTTAGTAGCACCATCACCATGACCAATAATGATATCATTTTCATTATTATCATTTATGTTAACATTAGCTTTAACAATGCATGGATATATAGCATCAATATGATGATTAATATTAGCAGTATCAGTAGTATTATCAACAATATTTTTATGAACTAGAGATATAGTAGTAGAAGGAACATATTTAGGAGATCATACAATAGCAGTAAGAAGAGGATTAAATTTAGGATTCTTATTATTTGTAGGATCAGAAATATTTATATTTATGGGATTATTCTGAGCATATTTCCATTCAGCAATGGGACCTACAATTGAAATAGGTGCAATATGACCTCCAGTAGGAATAACATCAATAAAACCAACAGAATTACCATTATTAAATACAATAATATTATTAGCTAGTGGTGCAACAGTAACATGAGCTCATCATGCAATATTATCAAAAGATAGAAATGGTACTTTAATAGGATTATTAATAACAACATTATTAATAGTAGTATTTGTATTATGTCAAGTATGTGAATATACTTTTGCAACATTTACAATAGCTGATAGTGTATATGGTTCAGTATTCTATGCTGCAACAGGATTACATTTTATACATATGGTAATGTTAGCTATGATGTTATCAGTATGTTATGCTAGAATGTATTTATACCATTTTACATCAACACATCATTTAAATTTAGAAACAACTATATTATATTTACATGTATTAGATATAATATGATTATTCTTATATATAGTATTCTATTGATGAGGATGTTAATAATATAATATATAATATAATAATTATATATATATATATTTATATTTATATTTATATAAATATAAAAATAAAAATAAAATTATATAATAATATAATAATATTAAATATAGCGAATTTAAGTCAATTGGCTAGACAATCTGTCTTCCACACAGAAAATGAGGGTTCGAATCCCTCAATTCGTAAAAAAGAAAATGCATGATGGTGTAATTAGGTCAACATAATAGCCTCATGAGCTATTGATTCATGTTCAAATCGTGATCGTGCACAAAAATTGAATTATTGCTTAATGGTTAAAGCATTTCACTCATAATGAAACAATCTAAGTTCGATTCTTAGTAATTCAAAAATAATTAGATTATAAAAAGTAAGTTATACTTCAATTGAAATATATAAATAATATAGGAAAATGGTATAATATAAAGATAGCGAGAAAAAGAAAAAAGAAAGATGTTTATAAATAAAATATTTAATGATGTACCAACACCATGAGCTGTATTTTTCCAAGATTCAGCAACACCAAATATGGAAGGTATAATAGAATTACATAATAATATATTATTTTACTTATGTATAATCTTAGGATTAGTATCATATATATTCTTTAATGTAATATCAGTATATCACAATTCAAAAATAGCATATAAATATATGAATCATGGACAATTTATAGAAATAGTATGAACAACATTCCCTGCTGTAATATTATTAATAATAGCATTCCCTAGTTTTATATTATTATATATATGTGATGAAGTAATAGCTCCAGCTATGACAATAAAAGCAATAGGATTACAATGATATTGAAAATATGAATACTCAGATTTCATTAATGAAAAAGGAGAAACAATAGAATTTGAATCATATATAGTACCTGAAGATCTATTAGAAGAAGGTCAATTACGTATGTTAGATGTTGATGCATCAATAGTATGTCCAGTAGATACACATATAAGATTTATAGTAACATCAGCTGATGTAATCCATGATTTCTGTATACCTTCATTAGGTGTTAAAGTTGATGCTTCACCTGGTCGTTTAAACCAAACATCTGCTTTAATACAAAGAGAAGGAGTTTATTATGGACAATGTTCAGAATTATGTGGAGTAATGCACTCAGCAATGCCTATAAAAATAGAAGCAGTATCATTAGGTGAATTCTTATCATGAATAGATGAACAATAATATAATATATATATATATATATATATATTTATTTAATAAAATTAAAAGTAAAATAATAAAAAATTATATAATAAGTAAAGATGATCTTTTGGTCTAATGGATATGACATTGATTCTTCATATCAATAATATCGGTTCGATTCCGGTAAAGATTATAAGTATAAAAAAAGAGTATAGAAGATACTGAAATAATAATAAAAAGTATAAAAATTTATAGAAGATAAGTAATATTATAAATATTAAGGAATTAATAATAAATTCTAAAAATATATAATTATTTTTAACATAAAAAAATGAAGAATAATGATATAATAATATAAAGATATAGGGGATATATTAATAATAAGTAAGTTATAAGAAATAAAAGAATATAAAAGTAAAAGTAATGGAATTAATTTTATTAATTTTAGGTTCAATAGGATTAAATATAATAGATATATATATAATGCTAGAGATATTAATAATGGGATGTACTGTAAATAGTATATGAATAAGTAATATAAATAATGATATGATAGGATTATTGTATAGTTTAATACAAATAATAATAGCAGGAGTAGAATCAGCAATAGGATTATCAATATTAGTAAGTTTTAATAAAATAAGAGGATCAGATGAGATATTAAGAAGTTTATAAAAAGAAATGGTAAACGTAGTAGTATTTAGTACTTTAATAGGATCATTAATAAGTGGTTTTTTAGGTAGATATATAGGTATATTATGAAGTAGAATAATAGTATGTTCATCAGTAATAATATCATTAATAGCTACATATATATTATATTATGATGTAATGATATTAGATAATGAATATAGAAATATAATAATGAGTTGAATAAGTGTAGATTATTTAAATATAGATTGAGGTTTCTTAATTGATAAAGTATCAGTATCTGTATTAATACCTGTAGTAACAATATCAAGTTTAGTACATATATATGCAGTAGTATATATGTCACATGATCCACATCAACAAAGATTCTTTAGTTATTTATCATTCTTCACATTTGGTATGATAGTATTAGTAACAGGAGATAATTTCTTAATCTTATTTTTAGGTTGAGAATTAATAGGGGTAGCTTCATATTTATTAATATCATTCTGATTTACTCGTATATCAGCAGGAAAATCAGGATTAAATTCATTATTATTAAATAGATTTGGAGATACATTCTTTGTAATAGGATTAGGATTAACAGTATATTTAGTAGGTAGTTTAAATTTTGATACATTATTTAGTTTAAATGGTTACTTATCAACAGATATGTTAACTATAATATTAATTTGTATGTTAATAGGATGTGCATCAAAAAGTGTACAATTTGGATTACATACTTGATTATTAAACTCAATGGAGGGTCCAACTCCAGTATCTTCATTATTACATGCAGCTTGTTTAGTTATAGCTGGGGTATATTTATTAGTAAGATGTTCTTATATAGTAGAATATAGTCCAATAGCTTTAATATTAATATTGGTATTAGGTGGTATAACTACATTAGTATCAGGATTAATAGCTGTAGTATCTAATGATATTAAAAAGATTATAGCATTATCTACTATGAGCCAAGTAGGGATAATGATGTTAGGTGTAGGTATATCAGCTTATAATTTAGCTATATATCATTTAATATGTCATAGTTTTTTTAAAGCTTTATTATTTATGTCAGCAGGTGCAATAATACATGCAGTAATGAATGAATATCAAGATATACGTACATATGGAGGATTCCATAAATTTTTACCATTATCATATATTTGTATATTTATAGCATCATTATCATTAATGGCATTACCAGGATTAACAGGATATTATTCAAAAGATATAATAATAGAATCATTATATGGATCATATACATTTACAGGATATATAATATATTGATTTGCAATAGCATCAGCAACATTAACATCTGTATATTCAGTACGTTTAGTTTATTATGTATTTTTAAATCATCCAAATAATCCAAGATATGTATATATGCATTTAAATGAAAATCCAGTATTAATGTATATACCTATGATAATATTAGCATTATTTAGTATATTTGTAGGATATTTAGCTAAAGATTTATATTTAGGATTAGGAGCAACTATATATAATAGTATATTTATACATCCAAATAATTTAATAATAATAGATACTGAATTTAGTTTAAGTTCATTAATTAAATTATTACCTTTAATAACATCAATAGTATTCTCAACAATATTATTAGTATTATATGAATTATATTATGATAGATTATATATCTATAATAATAACTTTATTATGAAAATATATAATTTCTTTAATCAAAAATTATATTATGATCAAATATTAAATAATTATGGATTTAGATCATGATTATATATTTCATATTTATTAAATACATATGTAGATAAAGGAGTATTAATCTTTTTAGGTCCATATGGATTATCAGCATTAAATTTAAGAATATCAAATGCTATTAATAAATTAGTATTCTTTAATTTAGGTTTAATATTAGAATTAATTTTATTTAGTATATTTGTATTTATATTCTTTAATACTTATACTTATATTTATATAATTATAGCTGTTATAGTATTTATATTTATATAAATTTAATAAATATATTAAAATAAATTAGTAAATATATATTTATATATATATATATATATATTTATATATATAATTTTTATATAATAATATAGTATGTATATTATTATAGTGTGTAAATAAATAAGTGAAAAAATTATAATAAATAAAAGAATATAAAAAGAAATGCCACAATTAGTACCATTCTTTTTCTTAAATACATTATTTTATGGATATATAGGATTATTTGTAATATTATTATTAGTATCATCAATAATTTTACCATATATATTAAAAATAAGTATAATAAGAAGTATAATAGTAAGATTATAATAATATAATAATATATATATATAATATATATTATATATATATATAAAGTAAGTCCATAATTTAATAGGTTAAAATGTTTCCTTGATAAGGAAGATTTAGATGTTCAAGTCATCTTGGACTTATGATGTTTCTATAGCTTAATCTGGTTAAAGCAATAAATTGAAGCTTTATTGATAAAAGTTCAAATCTTTTTGGAAACATGGTAGGTTATATTAATAAAATAATAAAAATTATCTAATAAAAATGTTAAAAGATAATAAAAATTTTGAGTAATAAAATGCAATTAGTATTAGCAGGTAAATATATAGGAGCTGGAATAGCAACAATAGGATTAACAGGAGCAGGTATAGGAATAGCAATAGTATTCGCTGCTTTAATAAATGGAACATCAAGAAACCCAGGATTAAGAAATACTTTATTCCCATTTGCAATATTAGGATTTGCTCTTAGTGAAGCAACAGGATTATTCTGTTTAATGATATCATTCTTATTATTATATGGAGTATAATATATAAAATATATATATATATATTTTAATAATAGAATAAATATATTAAATTAAGATTGATGAAATAAAATGAATAAGTGAAATATAAAGAAATAAATTAAATAAATTAATTTAAGTAAATAAAGGATATAAAAATAAAAGATAAAAGGAGTATATATAATAATAATTATATATAATAATTAATTATAGATTATATATAATAATATATATATAATATGATTATGACGAAATTGGTAGACGTATTTAGTTTAGGCCTAAATTTTTATTGGTTCAAGTCCAATTAATCATAAAAGAGTAAAAATAAAAGTTTAAATAGCTTAATTGGTAAAGCGGTATACTGTTAATATATTTGATTTAGGTTCAAGTCCTAATTTAGACTATGGGATTGATGGCAGAATTGGTTATTGCGTAATATTTGAAATATTATTACTGAAGAGTAGTGTAGGTTCAAGTCCTACTTAATCCGTAATTAAATATATATGGGGAAGATTTTCAATGCTGGTAGTTGAAGCTGAACTGTAAACTCAGTGATATTTATCCTCGTGTGTTCAATTCACACTCTTCTCAAAGAAAGAAGACAAGTAAAGTTTGATTACTTTGTAAATAATAAATCACATATATATTTAATTATTAATTAAATATAATATAATATAATATTATATATTAATTTATATATATAATATATATAAATATAAAAATATATATATGTA
>JAJMLC010000188.1:0-29055 GCA_030569495.1 Pichia cabralensis
ATCACCATCAGCAAGAGTTCCTATATGGCGCCAAATCAACTGCAATGGAAGATTTATACTTACAACGAAATAAACTAAAAAATTATGGATTGAAAAGACTGAATGTGAAACAACACATAATAATTACAATTTGTAGAGATTTACCAATATACTCAATTTTGAAAAACTTTTTCGAATTAATACTACAATGGTATAAATTAATTACGGAACCTTATAATAGTTTTATAACTGTTAGAGCAACGGAATTTTTTCTTGCTTCGTTATGGTGTTTAGTTAGTGCACTATTATCATATATAATATTAGATGGTTTAATGGTTAGATGGATGTTAATTTATGAAATTAATGCAATAATAGTAAGAATATTGAGTATGTCATTGATTA
Source organism: Pichia cabralensis (assembly GCA_030569495.1). Taxonomy (NCBI): domain Eukaryota; kingdom Fungi; phylum Ascomycota; class Pichiomycetes; order Pichiales; family Pichiaceae; genus Pichia; species Pichia cabralensis. The sequence goes on from JAJMLC010000188.1 coordinate 382, forward strand.
TTATACTATTAATTGAAATGTTTAAATATACTTTCAATAATTTAGATAATGATTTCTGTTTAACTGTTTGGATATTTATATCATGCGTTTTAACAGTTTTCTTTATTATACAATGTTTCACATCAAAAGATTTTGATATCGATAAAAAGGATTTAATAGACTCTAGCTATATGGATAGTTTAGAAAGGGATAGTAGCGTTAACAGTACAAATACTATCAGCAAAGCAAAAATTAGGAAACATAGGAAGGTAGATTTATACAATTTAGTAGTGTTTGCGGTTGTCCCTATAGGGGTAGCCAGCTTCATTTCCACAGTCGGTTTGGTACGGCTATTGGTGATTCTGCGGCTCGACATTGGAATGGAAATGAACCGAATACAGCTGGTGTCCAGCTAGCTAGCCAGCCAGCCAGTCAGCTACATGTGTAACACCTCTCTGTATCTCCGTTGTCTGTAGCATGGATACTGAACGTTACCCGGCGTCGCGCGTCTCATCTTTCCCCGTTTGGCAGTGTGAAGAAACATTTTTCAGTGCTGAGTTGCAGCTTGTGGAGTGCTGGAGGGTGGTGGAGGCCAGCACAGGTACAGCAGCAGCAATAGCTAAAATGGTAGTCCATATTCTTGGTAAAGCGGTCAAGGGAAAATACAGAATCAACTACGGTCTTTCTAAAACTTTTTACGGTGTAGGTCTAGAAACTGCTACAAAGATATGTTCCAAATTAGGATTTTACCCAGACATGCGTATGCACCAGCTAACAGAACAACAGACAATGTCCATAACAAAAGAGCTATCTGAAATGACTATAGACTCTAAACTTTTATCTAATGTTAAGGCAAATATTAAGATGAAGAGAGAAATCGGTTCTTACGTCGGTATGAGACATGCAATGGCATTACCTGTTAGAGGTCAAAGAACAAAGACTAATGCTAAAACAGCTAGAAAACTTAACAGGGTTGATAGAAAAATGTGATAGTTCCATGTCCACCAGCTCAATAATCTATAAACTTCATGTATATATACAGGCATATATGTATCTCCAATATAACTTAATGATACACAAATTTTTTTTTCTATAATCCATTTTTTTTGGTTCTGTCCTTTTGTAACATTACACGACCCCAGAGTTGATGGCGGCAGTCGTACAGTAACAGCCAGATCTGTAACAGTGCTTGTCCCGTACATGCTGTGTAAGCTTATAGACGTGTGCATGCCGTTGTTAGTGGTGGCTACCGACGCGACGACCATCGAGTGTAAAGTGAAGGAACTCACAACCATGTGTGTTGATCTTGTTTCTAAAACTTCCTTGCATGTAGAGCTGCAGTTTCCCGTTGCTATACAATATTCATTGTACCACTGTAGATAATATACTTGTGAATGGTTACTACATTCTTAGTGATTCTCATTTCAAGTTTCTTTATTGTGAGAACATTCATACCAAACACTTCATCAAATATGGCAACCTCATTCATTGGAAGAATTCTTAAAAAATTTAAATTTGTTACTAAAGGTTTAGTAGCTTTCAACATCTTGGTAATAAGTGCAACTTACGGTTTCTTGTGTTCGATCCTTTTATCGATTTTAGGTAAAAAAAATTTAGCACAATGGAGTACAGCTAGATTTTATTATAATATATTCAGTTTCATAATGGGTATGAAAATTAATATTGATAAACCAGAATTATTAGAAAAATTACCTGCAGTTTTAATTTCAAACCATCAATCTGAATTAGATATATATATGTTAGGTAAAATATTTCCACCAAAATGTGTTGTTACAGCTAAAAAGCAATTAAAATATGTACCTTTACTAGGCTGGTTTATGTCAGCTTCTGGTACTTTCTTTTTAGATAGATCAAATAAACAAAATGCTATTAATACTTTAAATAAAGCTTTTGAAAATTTAAAGAAAACTAAAGGTGGTTTATTTATGTTCCCTGAAGGTACAAGATCTTATTCTTCAACTCCAACTTTATTACCTTTTAAAAAGGGGGCTTTCCATTTAGCTGTTCAAGCTCAAATACCTATTATACCATTAGTTGTATCAAATACTTCTAATTTATATTCATTTAAATTATTCAATTTTAATAGAGGTGAAATTAATATTAAAGTTTTAGATCCAATTTCAACTATTGGTTTAACAAAAGATGACGTTCCAAGGTTAACTCAAGAAATTTATGATAAAATGAAAGATGCTGTTGATGAATTAGGTATGAGTACCGTTTATGGAGAAAACGCTATCAATTTACAAGATGGCGATGTAGAAGAAGTAGACGGTGAAGAACTTGAAAACGAAACGGATCAAGTAATCCATACTGAATCAACTTCTCTCTTAAAATAGATTGGTTGAAAAGCTGGTATTCAAAAAAAAAATATCTCTTCATTACGAATTACGTCTTTCTTTTTTACTCTTATGTATATATAATGACATATATATATCTATATCTTTATCTGTATCTATCCCTATGTGTGTGTGTAAGGTACCACATATCTGTAGACGTTATATACGTTGCTCTATATCCTGTGCTATTTAGCAAAAAAATCCTGTACTTAAATTTCACAAAGTCTGAAAAGAAAAAAAAGAACAATTTTTTGAAATTAATTTCGCACTGTAAAAGTAAAAGTTCAACACTAAATATTCATGTTGCAGACATCGTACACTCTATGAAACTGCGGACATTTTCATCATATCTGCGTTGAGGAACACCATTCTGTTTATACACAATATATAGATACATTTCACAAAATGTTTTGGTCAAAAGATAAGACTGTTAAAAACGAAATAGCTGACGATATCCCAGATAAGGAGTCCGACGCAAGTCTAAATACAGATGACACAAATTTAAATATGAATTCAATACTGCATGATATGGATACTGAAGTAAAGAGAAATAACGCTGAAAGCTTAAGAGAGAAAGCTGGTAATAGAGCACAACAATTAGAACTTTCAAAATTTCCGAAAGAGCTGTCTTGTATGACAGCTTTAGACGAGTTAATGCAATGTATGTCTCTTGGTGGACAAATTAGAAATTACTATAGGTTCGGTGATTTAACATTATGTGATAAGCAAAGTGAAAAATTGAATTTCTGTTTCTCAAACTCTTTAAACACAGAGGATATCAAAGAAATCAATATTCAAACGTTCTATAAAGAAAGATTAGTTGAAACTTTGAAAAGAGGTAGTAGTGAAGATGTCTGGGAATCCAGAGACTAAATCATTCTTGTCATATACATCAAACAAATTAGCCAATCAAACCAATCAAAATACACTCTTATAGATCCCATATATATAGTCTACCTTATCTACAAACACAAACACTCTGCATGTAAATAAATATCAACTTTTTATACTGGGGCACGTGATCCCCGTTTGGTAATCTTCTCAATTAGGCAACTGGAAATAAGTTTCATGAATCTGAAACAGCTAGGCTTCAACATGAAACACCAGCACTGCCTTTTTTCTATGATCCAAGTAAGCTTTTTCTCTCGGATTTACAACCAGCTACGACGGCTGGGAACGAGGTTTTGGTTGTAATGCTTCTCTTGAAAATGCTTTGCAGTGTTTCTTTCTTTCTATTTCAACGGTCTACCTACCGGCAAAGCTAATATATAATTTTTATCTATAAACGCCACTAGTTGAGTTTCAGTTATCAACAGAAAGAATAGCTTTTATTTTTCAATTTCCTTTTTTCTTCTTTTGTTTTTTCAAAGCTAAAACTCAAAAAAAAAAATCATGGAGAAAGGTTTCAATTTCAAAAACATACCTGATATTTTAAATATTTCAGGTTCCTCTACAGTATCCAAAAAATCATTTGTAGTGTCGTCTCCATATGGAAATGCTGCATCGATAAAGACAAATTCAACGTCTGTAAATAATACTCCACAGATTAAAAATTATTATTCGCCTAGCACAGGACTAACTAAAAAATATAATATAAACGTCAATGATAAAAGAGATCTAACACCAATTCAAAAACGTAAAAAAATTGATATTAATAATTATAGCTGTTCATTTTGTAGTGAATCTTTGCACAACGTGTTTGAAGGTGAAAAATTAATTGATTTATCTTGTGGTCATGTGCTGCATACTGAATGTTGCAAAGAATTGCTTTTATATAGTAATGAAAATTTTGACAATTTACCAACGATTTCAATGATGCAAAATAAAATTGTTTGTCCTTCATGTAATTTAGAAACAACATTTATTGATTCTTCATTTGTTACAAATATACTTAATTCGAAATATTTAGATATTTATGATGATATCGTTAACCCTAATGATGAAATGGCCAATATTATGACAAATTTAAATAATTTCCAATCTCCTTCAGTTCCAAATTTAATAGATATTTCAACTAATAATTTTAACGATAGCTTAAATGAAGAAAATTATACATTGACTAATGATGATAATGATCAATTGATTTATAAATCTGAAAAGGTCAATAATATTTTAGATAAAACACCGACAGATACTGAAAGTCCGATTACCCCGCAAAATCAAATCGGTATAAATTTTTGGAATAAAGATGAAACTTACGAAAGTGATAATGAGAAAAGTTTGAATATTGTTGAATCACCATTAGAAAATTTGAAATTTGAGAAGCTGCAAAATTCATATGATATTGAATTAGCTAAAGTTGCATTTGCCCCTGAATTTTCATCTATTAATGTAAATGATGAGAATAACTCAAATTTAAGATGTGTAATTAATTTTTCAACAACTGAATTTGAAAATTCTTTAGAAATGAATATAAAAGCACAAATAGAAACTCAAATTGGTAAGAATAAAATTCTTAATAATATAATTAACAATTTCGAAGAGAAGATAATAAATTTCAATTCAACATTGATTGATTTTTCAAATATTGGTTCATTAATTTTATTTGATATAATTGATGTGACAATAAAATTGATTACTTATAGTATTTGCCAAGTTTATTTATTTGAGTCCAATTTAATCATACTTAATAGTGATGGAACAAAAATAATTTTGAATCAAGAATTAGATAATGAAATATTTATATCTTCAATCTTCCAAAATGAAAATAGCATTATAGTTAATTTAAATTCAATTAAAATACCTAGTATAACATTGACTTCAAATAATAAATTTTTAAAATATAAATGGTTTATAATATTGTCAAAATTTTCCAAAAATATTAAGATATCAGAAACTATACCTCTTATTCAAACATCAACAAATGGATGGAGTTTAATTGATGATGATGAAGCAATACCCAAAGATATTAAAATTTTCAACAAGTTAAAATCGAAAGGATTAGACTTACCTTCTGGATTCTTAAAACGTCAAATTTTAAGACCTGATTCAATTCCTTTGGTTTTAATACTGGCAATACCTCTAGTGAATAGTGAAGATTATGGACTTGAAAATAACGAATATGCCGAATCTATTAAATGTATAATTTTAAACGTTTTGAATAGTTTAAGCCCAAAAGATAAATTGGGTGTAGTATTTTTAGGTAATGATTCAAAGTCATCATCAAATTTAGGGAATTACTATGGATGTATTGGAAAATATTGGGATGGCTGGAAAATATTATTGGACTCGATTGATGAAAGCGTTATAAGTAATAACGATGATAATAACAGTAACAATAATAATAGAAATAAGAAGAAGAAATCACAATGGGATGAAGGGATTAAAAATATAGAAACAATGGCAAGTATTGGGTTCAGTAATAGTATTAGTAGCAATGGAAAAAATAGGAATAGCATGAATAAGAAAACAAATACTATTAATCAAATTGTGTGTATTTCAAATGATTTAATAACTGAGCTAAAAGTTGATTCGCCTATGAAAAATCAAATTTCACTGAATGAGAGATATGATAATGATGAAAATCCATTTTTAGTGAAAAAATGTAAATATGTTGAAAAGGATTTAAGTAATAGAATTTCTGATATTTGTGATAAGTTTGATTGTAAATTTAACCTAATTTTATTAGCAGATGAGTTTCAATTTGAACCATTTCAAATTTTAGAAATGAACAGATACTTGAAATCTAGTATATCAATCAGAGAGAGAAATGAAAATAAAAATGATTATGATAACAAGATTAATTTCTTCATTGCTTTAGATTTTGATCATTTCAAACAAATAATAGATAAAGAAATTGAAAAATTACATAAAGTTACAATTAAAAAATTAGAAACCCATGTTAAGTTTCCCAAATACGTTGAAGTTAAAAGTTTTGAATCTCCTTGTGACTGTATCTCAATTGAGAGTAGGCGTTATAATGTCGAAGAAGAAAATTCTTATAGTATTAGCCTGAAAAATTTATCATCCGGATATGATAAATCATTAATGTTCAATTTATACCTTGATTTGAAAGAAATGAGAAATTATAACAAGGTTGAAGTTGCCAAATCGAAAACCCTCATTGTTGCAGATAAATTATTAAGTGAATTTGAAAACAAAGCAGAAATCAAAATACTATCCAAAGACACCAACATAGAAAACAATTTCTTTTTCAATTTAAATATTGAGAAATCGTTGAAACATAAAAATACAGATTTGTCTGATGACAATGATTTGAGTTCAGCACCTTTAGAGAAAGAGAATAGTGATGGAAGAAACAGCGATTGCTTGAATTTGTCAATTGTTTCAAGGTTGTCAAATGTTAGTGATGCGTTTTTTGTACGTAAAAAAATGCAACTGTTAGTAAAAGAGGGTATATACAAAGCAGTTTTAAACGTCACTGACTTTGATCTCCAAGCTAAAGAAAATGCAAAAGTTATACTGAAGACCCTTGTAACCAGTATCTGGGAGTTATCCAATATATGCAACGATTCCAACACGAAGAACATCAAAGAAAACAATATGCATAAATGGTCAACTGGTCTTATCGAGCAGCTAGAAGAAATAATTGAAGGATATTCGTTACGAAACTACCAGCTCTCCAACATCAAGGCCGTCAATATGTATCTGTCCCTCGAGTAGCCACACCCAACACATGTATATATATAAGCCATGTATGCCGTGTGTGCATTTGTGTAGAGATCTGTAGCTAAACCACTCAGTCAATTCCCCCGGTGCCTGAACAAAACTTAGACTTTTGAACGTTTTCTTTGTAGATCGTGTTGCGAACGAAGCAACTGCTATAGTTCTAGGCAAAAATTTTCAAACGTTGTACAGTTTTCCTGGCACTACTACATGATATCCATTGTTATACAGCCCTAGTCTGTCCACACAACTGGAGGATGGAGCTGAAGTTTGTGATAAACAAAGGGCGCCGTTGCAAGCTTAGCTGTATGGCATGCCGAAAGTCTAAGCAAAAATGTGACGGATCCAAGCCTAGTTGCACAACTTGCATAAAAAAGGGGATCGATTGTCATTACACTGAAAATCACAAGTCTGTTGTATTCAGTAAGAGAACAATTGATTCTAAAAACACAGGTAAAATCAATAAATATTGCTATGACACAATCAATTATAACAATAGCATTTATGGTGATGATGATCCTAATTTTTTAGAAAATATTGATGGTGATATGGATTATTATTTGCGAAATAAGAGTAATAGTGAAGAGGAAAATCAATCAAAGGAAATAATGTACTATAATGAAAAAAATTATGATTTAGTGGGATCCTCTAGTTTGGATTTGGATTTGGATTTTAAAGCTACGTCTCTTTTGCTTCAAACAACAGATTTAGATGTATACTTCAACAGATATAACAAATGTGCCTTGTTCCTTTTACCTTTAGCATTGAAGAATAAAATGGTAATGCATTCTTTTGCTGGATGGTTATTATGCATGCAGAAAAATCCAGAATCTGATAAATTCATTAATGAAAGCAAAAGATTAGGCAAAATAGCTAGATCACAAGTTATTGCATCACCGAAGATTGATGAAAATGTACTTAATATAATGATAGCCCAGACATGTCAAGCTATAATTGGGAGTTTAAGGGGTAATTATGATTTTTGGCGTGTGAGTTTACAAGAAACAACTGAAATGTTTAATTTGATAGGGGTTGACAATGTTTTAGGATTGTGTAAACTATGTGGTGCTGGTTATTGGGTTGTTGGTTGGTTCTTCCTTCATAATGTATTCAAATTACGTAAAATTGCAGATTGTGAAATTTATGACTCTTTAATACCAAAAGAAATTTTCCTTAATATAGTTGATTTGACATCACAGAATTTGAATGAAAATGTTGCACAATGCGGTCCTTTAACTAGATCATGCGTTGAGCTTTTCTTGTTAATGAGTGATGCAAAATCGTTATATTATTTATATAAGATCAAAAAACAGAAAATAAATGATCATTATAGGAAATTGATTAAACCAGCACTAGAAAACAACACCATTGAAAATTCACAAAAACAAGATTTTTTAAATTCCAATATATACCAGCATTATGATTATGAATATAAAAATTTTTTATCATTTTTTAAAGAGAAAGCTTTAGGCTTAGAGATAAAAATAGAATCACAGGAACCAAGATTAGATTTTTTTGATTTAACGGAAGAATCAAAATTTCATATATATATATACCATAATATTTTAAAGAAAACGTTGTTACTATTTCTAAAAACAAATATCATGAATTATTCATTAAAAAATTTAGAAGTTAAACTTTTGGTTAAAGAAATGATTACAGAGTTCGAAAAAATAGTACAATGGGAGAAAAATAGTTATCTTTTATTTTCATTCTTCATATTAAGCGTTTCTGCTTATGAGCTTGAAGATAGAATTGCAATGGAGATTTTATACAATAAATATAAACATTATGTGGGAAACGAATCCTTAACTAAAATTTGGAAAACGGTTAAGAATTTTTGGAACAGCTTTACCGAATCTGGTTTGGCCGGAGAGCCAATGAACATTTTAGAGACTGATATATGTATATTTTAGAAAAATGAATTATTTAGTTTTTATGTACGTGTTGTATTTGGAGATATTTTATACCAGAAAAAAAATAATTAATAAATAAGCAAATAAATAAATAAATAACATTCTTAAATTGTTATTGCACATATAGTAAATTTAAGTAATAACGTAGTTACGTCACTTTAACAAGAAAGTTTGTGAAAAAAAGGAATATAAAGATACAAATTATTTTCAGTTTTAGTTATTTTGAATAATTGCCATTTTTAAGTTTATATTAAATAATATAAATTTTCGCGCAGTTTTCACACTAATTTACTATATTTGATATATGCTATCCAATTATTTTTTCTTGGCAGAAGCTCAGAAAGAAGGTATCCTGTGAAAAGCTGTTTACTTGTTTAGTTTAGCTAACAAACTAAAAAAATACTGCTATATTATAGAGATAGGAAAAATAAACAACAAATTGGTCGGATGGTCTAGTTGGTTATGGCATATGCTTAACACGCATAACGTCCCCAGTTCGATCCTGGGTTCGATCAATTTCTTAATTTTTTTGACTCCAATAACAATTAATTTTGTCTGTAGCTGCAAATATATAATATAATTTATTCACTATTATATATATTTTTTATATAATCTGTTGATCTATAACCAGAAAAAATAAAACACCTGTGTATGTCCCTTAAAAAAAAAATATGTATATTTGCCAAAAGAAACATAAAAATTCCCCTAACCATATTGGTTTGATAACTTCTCAACCAATGTACCCAATAAAATGTAGTCAAAAAAATAAGAAAGAATAAAGAATAAAAAATGCTATGTGGAATAGAGAAAGAAGAGAAAAAAAGTAATAGAATTGGAAAAATTGCTTAGATAGCAAAAAAAAAGTTGAAAAAAAAAACAGCTATTAACACATTGTGTAAAAAATTTGTTTATACTTTCATGAAATCTATAATATAATTATATATAGACATTTCTACTCATGAAAATTTTCAAAAATTTAACAATTCAACAAGTAATAACTTTGCTTTATGAAACAACAAAATACCCTCTGATAAAATAATTTCTCCCCATGATTCAATATTGATGGTCAATGTTTTTAATTTATATAAAAAGTATTGATCAAGAGAAATTAATGTCTCATCTGAAGTAGCTTTTGGAAGCGAGTTAGATACATGTAAACTATCATAAGTAATATCTTTCGAAGAAGAAGAATGCGTATTAAGTAAATCCTTTGCGGTTAGTTTTTTCCATAAAACAAGTAAACTAATAGAAATAACACCAACTGTGACTCCAGCTAACAAATAAAATTTTGAAAATGTGTCCTTTGGTAATTTTCCATTACCATGTCCACTTCCGTTTCTGTCTTTGCCTTTAGCCAAATTTGATGTAAAAATAATAGAATCATTATATGCACTAGTTCCCCCAACACATAATTCAATTAAACTGGAATTGATATCTTTAATACCTGTAGATTTTTGTCCTATTGGTAAACAAGACAAAAATTTCCTCCATGATTTTAAATTATTAATGTTACTTAAGAAATCAACGAGAACCATTAGATCATTATCTAATGACTCCAATTTTATTGGCTCACAGAGTTTCAATCCTCTTGGAATTTTCTTTGCTAATGATAATTGATACTTTGTTAGAACAATTGGTATACAAGGAATTTTTTGCATTTTTGGTAGCATGAAATTATCATTATTTAAAACCAAAATAAGTAAATCAATATTTTCTGAATTTTCACTAAGAAAATTAATATTATTCAATGATTTTTTATAGCATTTAAATCGATTGAGCAAGATATGATTATTATCGCCTATAACTTTAACATTAATCCAACATCTAGTTCTGAGTACTGCATCAACAATAGATTCATTCTGATTTGGCATACTATTAGATATTGAAACTTTTGGCATTACAAAAGATGATATAACAGTTTGTGAATCAACAGTTTGTTCATCTTGGTCATCATCTTCAGTATCAGAATCCAAGCTTAAAGTAGTATTCAACTCACGTGGATTTTCTGAAAAAATAAGTGTCATTTGTTGTTTTAATTTTTTATTATAATCACTCTCATCATCAATATTCTGACTATGATTATTATCATTATTAATAAATTTAACAAACTCAGAGCTTTGCGGATCATTTATATCTTCAATATCAATATCATTACCTGAAGAGCTTGATAATATAGATGCAACATTAGGACTATTAATTCTATTCGGGGTACTATCATTGAATGTTTCATTATTTTTCATATAAGGGCTATTGTTTCCGGAAGATATTATATTACTACCATTATTACTATTCAAACTGAATGGAAGTTTATTCAAGGTATTGTTGTTACTACTATTATTGATATAACCATTAAATGGAGCAGAATCACCTGAATTTGAACGTGAATCTACGAAACTTGAAACATTTTGCCAAGAAGTTACAGAGAATTCAAGATTATTTGAGTTGTTTAAAAAACCGGAATCTGTTAATGAATTATGTAAATTATTATTAGCATCGGAGTTTGATAAAATTTTGGATCTTATTGTAGATAAATCAACGCCTTTATTTAAATCAGGATTTGCCAAAGCTTGGAAAACAGAATTATGAGGAGACAATAGATTCGATGTTAAGTTATTATTATTATTGAATTTATTAGTATTTTTGAGCTCTAGCTTGTCATCCAAAGCACCTGATAAGGTATTATCCCCTTCATAGATATCATTAGCATTTAAGGTGTCAGTACTATCACTTTTAGAGTATTTCCCTTGGTCAGCAGTGTTATGCAGCATGTCCTGAGATGTAAAACCTGCTTTTGGCTAAGGAAAAAAGGGCTATCAGTAGTAAAACGGGGCACACCTTAACACACACACCAAAACATGATTGCCCTCTGCTCGATAAGGAAACGCAACTCCGCGGCACGAGGATGGCTGTATTATGTGTTTGCCACTATCAACTGAGTTTGCTTGTTTGTTTGTTTTCTCTTTTCTCCCGTTCCCTCTCTTCCGTTTGTTCTCTACACCTCAGCTACACTTACTAGGTGTTACAAGCCCAATTTAACCAACTTATTTGTTTAGAACAAACTCAAATTTACGACTCAATGCTTTCCTTTTTCTCTTCAAAACCAGCTGCTCCTAAAGAACCTAACGCGTTGCCTAAGATTGTTGATTTTAACACTATTGATAAGACTTCATCTTTAAAAACTGATCAGTTACTCACTAAAAATAGCTCCAGATTCTCAATTTGGCCTTTCGGTTCAAAGAATACTAAATCAGATCTGTTAAAAGACCAAAACAATGACAACAAGAGCTTTGTTATAAATCCAAATGATAAGGTCATCTCAATGAAGAAGGTTGACTCATCCTCATTAGACTACGACGCATCAATTACCGAAACTGATGTTACCACCAATAAAGTTGATGATATTAATAAAGATGAAGAGTTCATTGACATACAATTAAGACAATTATCATACGCAGAAGTTGCTGCATTAGATCTGAGTAGAAAACACTTATCTAGTAAAACAATTGTTGCTACCAGCAAAAAATCAGAAACGAACAACAATGAAGTCATTGTTGTTGATGAAGAGAAAGAGTTAGAGAAATCTATTACTGATATGGAAATGGCTGAAAGCTATAAATGTCACGAAAGAATCAATAGTGGCGATTTATTAATGAACCATATGAATTTTTTATCACCAGATGATGAGTGGGAATTGAATAACGAAACCAAAGCGAACAAAAAGGCAAAACGTTCCAAAAAAACTAAAAATAGTAAGAAGCAGAAACCTAAAAATTAAATCGGTTTGACTAACCCAATCACAAATATCCATATATGAAAATAAAAATATGTTGGTATCTGGGAAGAAAACGTGGTTGTGATTTGAGAGGTAATAATATTTTTTCTTTGTTTTTCTTTTTTTTTGTGTTTTTGTTTTCTTTTTTCCTGGTTCCCTTTTTTTAAGTGTTTATTTTTTATTTTTATTGCAACCTCGGTTTCAAATGGTACTCACAATACAGTTTCCTGTTTTTTTCTTTTCAAAAAAAAATGTCTATGTCCACAAGTTAATGTTTTATTATTTTTTTCTTCGATTCAAACTACTGTTATTATTAATGTTACTATTATTATTACTATTATTCTTATTATTATTACCGTTGTTACTACTATAGTTGATTTTTTATTATTCTTTAAACACACACACGCACACACAAATATATATATATATATACATATATAGTGGCTGTTTAAGTATCTCTATAAGTGTTGTATCAATAAGAGTTGATACATGGTGTGCAGACACATTTGGCCGAGAAATCAGATAATTTCTAAAACGGGAAAATTTTTTTATTTAATTTCTATTTTCTTTGGAAATGTTGAAATAATATTCATTTTCTTTTTCGGTATTTTGTAGCTTGTAACATGTCGATAGACGATCTACTACATACTGCTATTACAGCTGGAGCATTTATAGATGAAAGGGTACAATTTAAGCAAACACAAAACTCGGGTATTTCCGCATTTTTGAAGAATGACTATAAGGAAAATGAAACTCAAGATTGTGTCAGCATAAGTATCCCCAACTCATTAATAATCAAACCAGAGGATGCATATCATGCTATAAATATTAAAGATGGAAATTTGGTTAGTTCTTTGATTGTTTTTAAATTTTATTTAGCCATGCTTAAAAATGGTGAAATTTCAAATGATATTTTTGATTCTTATATTAAATTACTACCGGAAATGGAAGAAATTGGAAGTCCTTTGTCAATGCCTATTGATTCATTATACGTTTTTGAGAACACATCATTAAACAAATTAGTAATTGAAAAGAAAATTGAATGTTTGAAAAAAGATTATGAAACTGGTAAAAAATGCATAGATTCAAATATATCGTTTGAAAATTATTTATGGTCACATTTGATTATCACATCTCGTGCATTTCCATATAAAATCGTGAATAGCAATGCCGAATCATATGAAGTTATGTTATTACCAGTTATAGATTTATTGAATCACAAGCCTAATTCCAAAGTTGAATGGTCAAGTAGTAGTAATAAAGATTTTAAGCTTACCATTTTAGACTCAAAAACAGACGAACTCTTTAATAATTATGGGCCAAAAGGTAATGCTGAATTATTATTAGGTTACGGTTTTGTTTTAGAGAATAACGAAGTTGATTCATTACAATTATCTTTAACTTTAGACACTAATTTGAAGAATGATATTTTAAAAAATTGGAATGTTAAACTACCCACTATTGATGACTATACATTTAATGTTATAGAAAATAAAAACATTGATAAGGAAACCAGTGAATATAATCTTACTACTGATATCAAAGATGAGCCGACTGTTTTTATGCTAAATAAATACCATCCAATCGCAGAAGGCTTACTTGAAATATTCTGTTATATAAGTCGAAATGAAACAGACAAGGGGAAAACATTGAAAAATGTAATGAATGGGGTAAATAAATTAAGGAATAGTTTAGAAGTAAAATATTCAAATAAGCTTGATAAAATGCCTGCATATGATGAGTCATTAATTGGAGAAAGTAACTACAACAATGCAAAAATATTCAGAAAAGGGCAATTAAGTATTTATAATTTAACTAAAAATGAAATTAAAAATTTAGAGAAAAAATACTTGAAAGATCATAGGAAAAATTTCATTACTTTGAAAGACATCTTTAAAAAAGATGGTGATGAATTTTTAGATTTTTTAACAGTTTTCCAATGGGACAAAGATATGGACGAGTTGAATAAAATGGAGTGTGAATTGATTTTCAGATTATGGTTAATGAAAACAATAAATTATAGAAACAACACTGACAATGATAATACTGAATATTATGAAAAAATGGATATACTATGGGCAGTTGAAATGTTCAATGCCAGGAAAGAGAATAAAGTAAATGTTACAGAAAATGAAGAGTTCATGGTAGACTTATACAATCAAATGATTCCCTCACTAAAGGAAAATATGCCAGAGCTTGTCAATGGCGCAAACTGGGAACTCAACGATTGGCTTGTAATTGACCAGATTATAATAGAAAACTCTTACGAAAAGGGGAAAAAATTGGAAACATTGTTGATCAAACCTTTAGAATTATGATCAAAATATTATTATATATATATATATATGTAGACGCAACTAAGTATACCTAATTTACTTCACCAGACAACTTTTTCACAGATACCATTTCTCTATAAACACAATATAGTACATTTTAACAAAATCTCAATGCCTTGCTGGGATTAACCTAATAATAATAAGCATGAAGAGGAATGAAACAAGGATCATGGCTATCACCCTTATATAAAACCAGAAACCCAACCTTCCCTCTTTGTGATATTTAGATAACAGTGCATTCACATTATCGAATTTTCCATGCGATGCTTCAAAATTCTGTGTAGCTTCTCTCAAGACGTTGGCATCTTGTTTAATCAGTCCTTGGAATTGCAATGCTTGTTCTTTCAAAGAAGTAACCATCGAGGGTAACGAATCAATCAATTCTTGTTGGATAGAATTATGATAATTATTTTGCACTTCAGTAGTCTCAATTTCATCAAGCTGATTATAATTGGTGTTTAGTAATCTAGACCTTAATGTATCGATATCTTCCGTTGCAGAATAATCTCCAAATCTTTTCCCCGAGTTACTGATATCCTCTACTAAATCATCTCCATTTTCAGAGGCTTGTGAACGTTCTATGAGTTTCTTTTCTTTTAGATCATTCTGGACCTTTCTTTTATAAAGCCTGTCAATCCTTACTTCAATCTGTAGTATGATATTTTGTAAATCTCGTGAAGTTATATGTAAAGAATCATTCAAAGTCGTCATCTGTTTCTCGGAATATGTTGTGTGACGTATCTTATCCACTTCGTTTGAATATCTTATCATTTTGTTGTAGTGTTTCAGTAGATCCTTGTCTAAAATCGATTCCGTATTCCCATCTTGGGCGATTTCCGCCATATCTTTCGTTACCTTGTCATTCAAAGCTGTGTAAATCCCAACAACCGCAGCAGTATCAGCATCAGCCATTTGTATTAGCACCAATCCTCTGTTATATGCCAGCATCTTCCCTGTCCACTGCTCCAACATGTCCAGCTCACAGTGTTAACACGAACCCGACACACACACGCGCCGACCGACGCACACCGTCTTTTTCCAATTTGCTTGTGTTGCGCTGAAAAGCTTGAAAACATGTTTAACATCCTCAATTTGTGGCAAACGACTGTCCTCTGCTACTGCAGCTCTGAATTGGGTGTCTCTTTTTAAGATATATACAATTGTACACTAGTCAACATATTGTCTGATTGAAAACGAGCCATTGTTCCCTTTGTTATTGCTTAAAATATATTTTTTCTGCCAATTGCTCAATTCAGCCTCATAATTGCCATAATTCGATAAACAGAAAAAGATAGAAACAAAACTTTTATCGTGATCCAATTTCATTTATCCACATTATTGCTTGTAACATTTAACCATATAAATATATATAACATTAGATATATATTTTTCAGAATAAAGACATAAATTTTTTTCTCAAAAAAAAAAACAAACAAACTAAAACAAAAACATTTCAATTCTTTCCCCTATTATAAATTTTCGGAAAGGAATACAAACAATTAATCCCAAAAATAAAAATAAAGGTACAATTATCAAAAATTTACAATGGGTATAAACAATCCTATTCCAAGATCACTAAAAAGTGAATGTGTCAAAGCAGCAAAAATTTTATCTTCTTTCATTAAACCAAACCAAGTCTTAGGTGCTGACGAAGTTATTCCTCATGATGTCTTATTAAACGCCAAAGGTTTAGCAGTTATAACAGTTCTTAAAGCAGGTTTCTTATTCTCAGGACGTGCAGGTTCTGGTATAGTTGTTGCAAGATTACCAGACGGTTCATGGTCCGCTCCTTCTGCTATTGTTACAGCAGGTGCAGGTGTCGGTGGTCAAGTTGGTGCCGAATTGACCGATTTTGTTTTCATTTTAAATAATGAAGCTGCTGTTGAATCATTTGCTCAATATGGTTCTGTTACTCTTGGTGGTAACGTTTCTGTTGCTGCAGGTCCTTTAGGTAGAAATGCAGAAGTCGGTGGTAATGCATCTATTAAAAATATTGCTGCAATTTTTGCATATTCGAAAACTAAAGGTTTATTCGCCGGTGTTTCTTTAGAAGGTTCCGCAATTGTTGAAAGAAGAGAAGCAAATAGAAAATTTTATGGTGATATGTGTAAAGCCAAATATATTTTAAGTGGACGTGTTGCTCCACCTCCAGCTTGTGAACCTTTGATGAGAATTTTAGATTCAAGAGCTTTCAGTCGTCTCGGTGATTATGAGGACGATTCTGATTATTACAATGATATTCCTTCAACTTTTAGTTCTGATGAAGACTCAATGTATTCTGGTAGAAGACCAAATAGAAATAATAAACCAAGAAATTACGACGATGATTATGATGATGATTACAATGACGACTCTGCTCGTTCTTATTATAGAAAAGATCGAGTAAATCGTCAAAATAATTCATCTTCATCTTGGGAAGATGATGTATATGATCGCCCTTCAAATTCAAGGCGTAGAGAAGAAGGTTATAGTAGAGGAGGATCAGAAAGATATTCTGGTAGAGATGAAAAAGGATATAGACCATCAGAAGATAAACCTGAATTCGGTAGTAGAAGAGCAGCTTCATCTTCTTCAAAGAATAAAGCTGTTGCCTTGTATTCATTTGCTGGGCAACAAGATGGTGATTTACCTTTTAAGAAAGGTGATGTAATTACAATCATTCAAAAATCAAACTCTACAGACGATTGGTGGACAGGTAGAATCGGTAATGTTGAAGGTATTTTTCCTGCAAATTATGTTGAATTGGTTTAAAAATTTTAGTAACATATACCATCTATTATTATTATTATTATTATTATTTAACGAACATAATATCTTATTCTTCTTACGGTCTTTTATATTTTCCAATGTTTTTGTTTTCTGTATTCAATTCTTAACCTCCACCACCCCCATAAACCTAATTTTGTATTTTTTTTTAAAAAATAAATTTCAACTATAAAAATCTTTAAAATCAAAGAATATAAATCTAGTTTAATATAAATAGCTAATTTTTTTTATCATTTCAAATTATTAGAGATCTTAAAATTTAACTCTAAATTATTTAGGTTTAGGAATTATGCCAAGATAAAGCGCACTTTCATAAAGTTGAACAGATAAAACTGGATGTGGAGTATAAATGATTCTATCATCAGAGTCAAATTGGTTATTTTTCATAAATTTGTAAAATTCATCAAAATTATTTGCCCAAAAAAATTTAATTAAATGGGTTGTAAGTGATTCAACTTTAGATTTACTTAAAAACTCAAAATTATTGCCAAATCCATGATAACCTTTTGGTTGTGCCACTGCAAAAAAACGTTTAAATTGTCTAACAGAAATCTCCCAAACTGCTCTGTACATTTCATTCATTTTCTCATTTAACAACTCTTTATCGTTATTCAAATTATTTCTGTGTTTTAGTTTATATTTATTATAATTTTCCATATTTTGATAAATGTTAATTTTATCTTCATCAACAGTTTTATGAAAATTTGCAATCTGAAACATTTTGCTTGGATCAACATATGAGAATGATACCTTATGAGGTAAAAATTTTTGCTTATTATTTACCACGAATGGGTAACGACTGGTTTCTCCTGATTCTTCTTTGGAAGGTATTTCAATTTTTATTTTATAACATGATACTCCTAAAGATTTAATTTGTTCAATTAACGAATCTGCATCCTTTTCATCCACCAGTTCAATATACCCATATCCGCTTGATTTTTTTAATTCTGTTGCAAATTTGTCATTATTTCCAAAAAATTCAGCTGATTTTATTGATTCACATTTATCACACCAATCTTGTAAAAATTTACGATCTGTTTGTAGGTTTAATCCACTTACAAGTAATTTTAATTTTTTATTTGGAATTAGCTGCTCTTTTTTAGCATACTCCTTTTCTTCTCTTGGTATTGCTCTGGTAACAAATACAGTTTTACCTTCAATTTCAAAACTATTCAAGTTTTGTATTGTTCTATCAATGGCTTGTTTACTAGTCATTGTGATTAATGCCCATGAACCATCTTTTTCAGGAACATTTCTAGTTAATATTTTTTTAACTGTACCATATCTTTCAACTAATGTCTTTATAACATCAGTACTCAAATCAAGCGGTAAATTTTTCATGAAAATAGAAAATTGTGTACTTATCGGCTTTTCAATTGGCGTAACAGGAATATTTTTATTCAAATCACCTTTACTCATATCAACCATGGTAGCACCATTGGCAAATTTAGTTTGAAAATTTTCTCTATCTTTTTTAGAAATATGAATTGAAGCATTAATAGTTTTTCCATCTAGGTCGGACTGATTGAACAACTTACAAACTTTGTAAGCTTCAATTTTATTTTCAAAATTAACAAAACAAGTTGATTTTTCTTTGCTATATTTACAGCTTAAAATTTTTCCATAAATTTTAAGTCTATCATACATTACTCTAGAGCTTAAATTCGAAGATAAATGAGAAAAAAAGATATTTGCTCCCATTTGTTCTCTCTTTTCTTTATCCCTAAGAGATGGCATAATTCTAATTTCAGATCCTTTCAAATTTGTATAGTTTAATTCCTCTGTAGCAAGATCTGCATTTGTTTGATTGTTAAAATTAACATACCCGTAGCCTAGAGACTCATTTTTTTTGATATCTATAGGGATTTTAACTGAAATCAATCCTTCAAATTTAGAGAAATATTTAAATAAATCCGATTCTGTGACATCCTTACTCAAATCGCCAATATAAAGAGAAACTAAATTTGATTGAATGTTATAACTAATATTTTGATTTTTAAAATTAGGAAAAACATCTTTATCATTTTCATTAGCTGAAAGTTCTGTATGAATCGCTTTAGTGTCTTTCACATATTTGTTAAGATTATTAGCATTTTTGACAAGGGTTATAATGTCAGCACTAGCTTCTGAATCTGTGTAATGTTTTAAAGATTGGACTGATATCAAATCCTTATTTCCATTTTCAAACATATCAAATAAATGTTGTGCTTGATCAATTTTTGTATCCGAAGTGTCAATTGTTTTACATAAATTTTCATTAAAACTATTGGAAATACTTGTTTTTGATTCCTTTTCATCAAATATTGTGAATGAATCTAAATTAATAGAATTAGAAGGTTTTTTCATTTTTTCAATTTTTGGGATATCTTTGTTAATTTCAAAACTTGAAGATGAATTATTTCCAGAAATGCTTTGTTGTGATTTATTTTTCTCTAAATACGATTTGATAGTATTAAAAGCTTTTCTTCTTTTGCTATTTTTATTTGGAGATGGACTATTTGAATTAATATTAATATTTTCTAATTCTGCATCTACATTTAAATTAATCACTGTTGGATCTGAAATTTTTCCTTTTGGGATTGGCAGTTTTGAATTAAATGTTGAATGTGCAGTTTCAGCTTCCAAATTTATATTATCAACATTTTCCTGTAATGGTTTATTTTCACTTTGATTGTCTTGCCAGTTTTTGATTTCAATTTCAGTTTCGGTCTCATTTTCAGTTCCAGCTTCACTATCAATATCTAAGCAAATGCTCATATCACTTCTAACTTTTTTTGGCGAGTTGGATTTATTTCTATTTCTATTTTTATCTTTATCTTTTTCTCTATCACCATCTTTATCCCTTTCTCCATTTGTTTCTTTTCCCAACCATTTTGATGTTATGTACCTTAAGCTTTTGGAAAACGCATGAACTTCATCTTCTGGCAATTCAGTAGTTTTACTCATGGGTGTTTTAATATCCGTAATCATTTTTTTTCAAGACTTTTCAAGTTTACAGTTGATATTTTTATTTTTTATTTTTTATTTTTTCAAAGTATGTAATCAGTATTTTTTGTTGTAATTATAGAATATTTATATTTTTTTTAGTTTTTTTTATTTGTTTACGTTATGTTTTAAGGTAGTAACAACAGAAAAGAATTGAATGATTACACGGATTTTTACTGGATAATAATCTACAGAGCTGGCTGTTATTTACACAATTTTAACTCTGACAAACAACAAAAAGGTAAGAAAAAAGAGAAACAAAAGAAGAAAAGCAAAAAGCAAAGGCAAATGCTTTTTTCACAAAAACAAGAAAAAAAGGGATCATTTTTTCCCTCATTTTATCTTACTCCGCGTGTTACGTAATTTTCCTATAGGAATGATTTTTGCAAATAAATGTATATATATAATTTCTATTTTGGAATATATTTCTATTTCTAAAACGTATACAAAGTGATACTAAACTGAAATGGCATCTCTACCAAAAATACCTCTTTTCAGCCAATCAAAAAACATCAAAACTCTTGTTCTTAAACTGACGGTTTGCGCAAAATAAACCGATCTCCAGAGGTACATTGCTACAAGACCACCAAATAAGGAATGTCCAGGTAAATCAAAAACTGCGGAATTACCAAGATAAGCCAACGAACCCAAATGTTTATACTTGAAAGGTTCATAAACTACGTCATCTATATCACCTGTAGTAATGTTGTTTAATTGAAGGGCTTCAGCACTGTTGGCTAGGTTATTGAATTTCTTACCTAAATATGTACCTTCTTGATGCGCTCTCTGAGCGGTTGCAGGCAATGCAGTAACCTTGGAGTCAACCTCTTTGAAAATTTTTTTGAGATCTTTAAATTTCAAATTTTCACAATCGTTACAACCATTTTTAATAATCAACTCTTCAGTTAATAAAAGAGCCTCTTTAGCTAAGGGATTATGCTTTCCAATTTCACGGCACAGTTTCTTTAATTGACTATGTGAAATTTCAAAATTTTTAATATCTTGATCTGTCACAATTTTTTTTGGATTACTATCAAATAATTTAGACTTTTCTTTCTCAATTATATATTGCCTAACATAGTCTTCCAAATGATCTCCAATATCGGTACGAACAGTTGAGCAATCACCAATGGCGTATATATCACCAAGAGGAGCACCAATAACCCTTAAATGAGAATCAGTTTCTAAAGCTCTTTTATTTTTCTGAAAAGGTTTCAAATCATCTGATAATTGTTTTGTTAAATCATTTAATCCAATACCGGTTGACCAAAGACATAATCCAAAAGGTACTTCCTTAACTTCAACTGTACCATCATCATTTTTTTGATTAAAAATAACTCTATCTGGTAAAATTTGCTTAACTCTTGAGTTCACTAAACAATCAATATCATCGTTTTTAAACCTTTTCATTGCATATTCAGAAATTTTTTGGTCATAAGTATTCAAAATATGAGATCTTGATTGGATTATATGAATTGAAACTTCCTGTCTCAAAATTTTTGGATACAATCTTGGTAAATCTTCATTAACTAAGTCAAAGATTTCTGCAGCAACTTCAACACCTGTTGGGCCTGCACCACAGATTACAAAAGATAACAATTTTTTCCTTTCCTCATCTGTTATAGTTGGCAAACAAGCCTGTTCAAAGATACTTAAAATTTTTCTTCTAATATTCAACGCATCTGAAGCTGTTTTCAAACGATATGTATATTCCAAGCCATCGACACCATGAGTATTTGAAGTAGAGCCAACAGCAACAACCAGTTTATCATATGGAACATAAAAATAACTGTTTGATTTAGTATCTTTAACTTTGATCAGCTTATTATTATAATCAATTTTTTCAGCTGTTGCATTAAGATAATGTCCATTAACTTTATTAATTAAAGTTCTAATACTTTCCATCAAAGTTTTAATATCTAGAGTACCAACGGCAGCCGAAGGCAGCATAGGAGTGAACAAAAAGTAATTTGTTGGTGAAATTACCGTTACATCATAATCATCAGGATTCAATTGATTCAATAAAGACACCGAACCCCAACCTGAACCCAGAATAACCAATTTTGTTTTATGAGAGTCTAAAATTTTGTTTTCATTGTCGTATGAGTCTAAATTTTTGATTAATATTGGTAGGTTTTCGGGACCACCTATTGGTGGATTTAAAGAGTCAAATGGAACATGCAATAAGTTTGGCACTTCAGGAGGAGCATATGTTGTGTAATCATAAATAAAGAATGCAGCTAATGCTAAAACGAATGAACCACTAATAACACCACACGAAATGAAAAAAAAACGAAACGGCTTTCTGATGAGCATAAATTTGCCATGACTATTACCATTACTTGAAGTAGATTCTAATGACAAAAGTGATGAATGAAATGATCTATTTTGTTGGAATGAATTCGAATATTTCATGTAGTTGAAATTGTCCAATGACGTTGGAACTTTTTCGGAGACTACGGAGACATGTTTAAAAACACTATTTCCAATGATTGAAGGTCTGGCGCAGGACCACAAATTGAGACATCTCCTATTAGCAAGCATCTGTTTTTTAAACAGGATTCTAGTAGCCCAAGCCGTCATTGCACAGCAAAGCAGTGCTAAAGGCACAAGAGAAAAAGGTATCGTATCGTCCAAAACTTATCCTATTACAAAACTACACAATGCGTCCATCGCGGTGGCACAGTGCTGAGCCCCATGCTCAGATAAGGGATGCAGACGTATAAAAGGAGCCTGGTCCCCCCTCTGAGCAGGGTTTGATTTTTGCAACAACGACTGCTTCTTCTGTATCGGCTGCATGACTCAAAATATTGCTACAGGAAGTACAAACATTGGCACTAACAATCATGGCCCTAAACCTTGTCATTTAATCGTCTTGTCGCACGGATTATGGGGGACTTTAGATCATTTCACTTATCTTGCAGATACATTGCAATCAACACTTGCTTTAAAACACCCTACAACCAATTTTGCTTTCTATAAGACTAAGTCTAATGAGAAATTTAAAACCTATGATGGTATCGACTTATGTGGGAGCCGGGTTTGTGATGAAATAATCCATGAAACTGCTCGGTTATTACAGAAGGATAACATGTTAGTTACAAAATTCTCCTTGATCGGTTATTCATTAGGAGGCTTAATTGCTAGATATGCAATAGGTGTTTTAGCACACAAAAAATATTTTGATACAATTGAGCCAATTAATTTTGTGACTTTTTGCAGCCCTCATGTAGGAGTTTTAACTCCTGGATCATCAATCAGCATAAAAGTGTTCAACAATTTCGTGCCATATTTATTAGGTAAAAGTGGTAAGCAAATGTTTTTAAAAGATTCAATAAAAGTATCAAGCAGTGAAAATTTGCCCTTACTTAAACTAATGGCAAACAAAAATTCTATTTTTTTTATTGGATTACAAAAATTTAAATTTAGATCTTTATATTCAAATATTAGATCTGATATTAGAACTTCTTGGTGGACATCAGGAATTTCATATATTAACCCTTTTGAAATTTTGGATAAAAACCCTTCAATCTCAATTGATGATAATGGATTTATGAATTTTTTGAATGGAACTCAATTTCAACTATCTTTTATCAAAGATTACAATCCAATTATTTTAGATGTCAACAACCAAATCAAATTTAGCGGGTTGATAGACTATGAAAGTGAGAGCAAAAAAAAGCATAAAAATCCCGATAATGAAGGCTTTTCACAAACAAAGGAGGAGATCCCATTTATTCAAAATTGGTTTAAGCGTAAATTTAAATGGGTAATTTTGATATTTAATACATTTATTTACATTCCTATGTGGGTTTGCTGGTTTCTTTTGTTCAGTATATTACAAGTTTCAACTTCATTTTACAGAGTTGCAAAAGAATCTCCCGGGTTAACAGATGTTTGTTATCTTGTTGATCAAGTAGTCTCAAACGCTTATCCAATAAAATCTGCTTCAACAACCCCGCTACTGAGACCTGTGTTATCAAGAAGTTTGAGTGAAAATTATACAAATGAGTTAAATAAACTTGAAAATGATTTGCACGACCAAGGGGATTTCTTCTTAGATTCCGTTTTTGATGCAATCACTTCGTCAAATGATGTCAATGGATCTATTTTCAATCAAGAGTATCAAGGTAGCCAGACACTTACAACTAGTCTGAATGAATTATGCTCAATACCAATTGATAGTGTTGTAAATTGGGAATCAGATTATAAATTGATCTCTAAAAACAAAAGTAAAGCTTTTGAATATTATCAAGTTTTGAAATCTTTCAAAATGAACATGTCTTTGATACAAAGAGATATAATTGCCAGTTTAAATGATTTAAACTGGTCAAAATATCCTATTTATATTAAGAAGACAAACGCAACACATGCAGCTGCAATTGTCAGACATGAAGATGAAAATTTTGAGGAGGGTAAATTCGTTGTTGATCATTTTTGTAACAATGCATTTAAAATCAACTGACTTTCACCTTTTTCCCCCTTAATTTATGTATAGATTACACACATTACAACCACACACACTCAAATGTACAAATTTTTATATGCTTTATATTTTTCTATTTTACATTCCATTTCTTTATTTCAATGGAATACTTTTATAAGCTCTTCAACATTAACATTTACTAAACACGCATTTTCATACTGTGAAAAAACCGAGCATATAATTTCAGTATTTGGTATTTTGAAACAGGCATTTTTAGGATCATATCGTGTGATTTTTCCAAGTTGAATTTGTTTAACGATTTCAAATTTCTGATTTTTTTCGAAATCATGTCTAAAATTGTTATCGGCATCAAAATTAACTAGCTCTGGTATATCAATAAATTCATAATTCTCCATTCCTGCCGTTATACCAACACCAAGGTATTTGCAATAACTTTCTTTAAGTGCCCATAATCCACTTAAAGTATTCAATCTTTGATTATAGTCTAAGTTTTGGAAAATTGTATCAAGTTTTTCAACTTCATTATCCGTAAAGATTTGTCTGAAATCATGTTTATAAAAATTCTCTAATTTGCTAAGCTGGAAACTTTCGATATCTTTAGGATTAGCTAAATCAAGGCCGATCTCTGTCTTTTTAAAGCTTGGATTAAAACCAATTGCAATTGAAACAATGCTATTTTCATCTGATATATTATACTGGTATTCATAGTTTCTCAAAAATGGCTTGCCAAAGGCACCTCTTCTTTCGTCAATTTCTATATTTTTGTCTTCACAATTTTCATAGTTCATGATTATATATTTCAAAATAAGCAAATTAATCAATTTGACATATCTGTCTAATTCATTCTTGACATTTCTAATTTTTAATTGCTGTTTGAGTGTCAAATTACGCAAAATGGTTTCGAATTTAAAATCATTTCGCAAAATGTGAATTATTGGATTATCATTTATGCTCTGAAAGCCTTCAAGTAGATCCAAGTAGAAAATAAACAACGTATTGTCCGATTTCTGATAAAAAACTTGGTCCATTATCTCGAAAGGTACAATTTTAGCTGCCGCTTCCTCTGTTAATTGGTAACCAAAAAAAAACAAATTAACTCCCCATCTACAATCAAAGGAAAATGTGATAAATGTTGAAACAAATTCATTGTGGCACGTGACTCATAAACTTAAAACATTTTCCAGTTCATGTAAATTTTATGACACGAACTTGATACACGTAAAAACCGTACTGCTTTTTACTGCTTAATAGAGGTGCAAGGATACCCTGAAATGACTGAAAGAAGACCCATTTTACCACTTGACAAAACTGTTGTCAATTTGATAGCAGCTGGAGAAATTATCATTGCCCCTTCCAATGCATTAAAGGAATTATTGGAAAATTCAATTGACGCCAAAGCGGATCAAATTGAAGTTATGGTTAAAGATGGTGGATTAAAATTATTACAGATTACCGATAACGGTATAGGTATAGCTAAATTGGATCTACCTATATTATGTGAAAGATTTACAACATCCAAACTAGTTGAGTTTGACGACTTGCGTGAAATCCAAACCTATGGTTTCCGTGGGGAGGCGTTAGCAAGCATATCTCATGTTTCCAGGCTAAGCGTAATTACTAAAACTGATGACGATGAATGCGCTTGGAAAGCTAACTATTCAAATGGTGAATTAATTGGTAATGAGGATGGTATAAAAGCTGTTGCTGGTAAAACTGGTACAATGTTAATAGTTGAAGACTTATTTTATAACATTCCATCAAGATTACGTGCTTTGAAAAGCGCAAATGAAGAATACTCTAAAATTGTTGACGTTATAAGTAAATACTCAATACATGTAGAAAATGTTGGATTTAACTGTCAGCGTCAAGGGGGTAAAGGCTTAGATTTGATGATACGGAAAACTTCATCAAGAAAAGATAGGATTAGAACAGTTTATGGGTCAGGTGTTGCAAATAATTTATTGAATGTTAGTTTGGATCTATCTCAAGAATTTAAGGATAGTTATGGATTGAATAAATGTGAAGGTTGTATAACTAATACAAGTTTTGAAAATAAGAAATCAATACAACCTGTGTTCTTTATCAATCATAGACTTGTTGTTTGCGAATCTTTAAGACGTGCAATAACTTCTTTATATTCAACATATTTACCTAAAGGTCATAAACCATTTATCTACTTATCATTAGAGATTAAGCCCCAAAATGTTGATGTGAATGTTCACCCCACAAAAAGAGAAGTTCGGTTTTTAAATGAAGATGAAATTATTCAAGAAATAGTAGTCGAATTGGACAAAATTCTCTCTGAATTAGACTCATCACGTCAATTTCTAACACAAAAAATCTTAACAAATACAAGAAAAATTGAAAATGAAATTGAAGACCGGAGATCAAAACGTTTAAAGTATAGTCAAAGTGAAGAAATTAAAACAAAGGAAACTTTCAAACCAGTCATACCTTTATCACAGTTTAAAAAACCATATGAACATGAAATGGTTAGAACAGACTATAATCAAACCACTCTCAATAATTTTGTTAAAAATTCACAGCAATCTCAAACTGTTAGGAATTTAACATCTTCGTTATCAGAAAATAATGATAATGATACCTTTGTCGAAGAGAGTTTCCATGAATATGATAATGATTCCGCTATCATTCTTGAAACAAATGAAATTAAGAAAACTCGTAAACCAATGGTTTTATCGTCAATAAAGGAATTAAGACATGAATTACAATCCCGTGGAAATCAAAACCTCACTGAAATATTATCAAAACATTCATATGTAGGTATAGCCGATTACAATAAAAGATTATGTTGTATACAATATGATGTGAGATTGTATCTCGTTGATTATGCTAGCTTAAGCAATGAATTATTTTATCATATTGGGTTAGCTGACTTTGGAAATTTTGGTAAGATTGAAATTACCAATGATGGTGGCATTGATATTAGAAAAATTTTGAATAATGAGATCTTAGAAAATGAATCATTTATTGAATTTTACAAAACTGAAAATAATACTACAGAAATACCCAATTTGAATGATTTATTAAATATATGTTTTGTAGAAATGAAAGAAATGTGGGATGAGTATTTTTCAATAGAAATAGATATTACAGATAAACTGAACCCAAAATTGAAATCTTTACCATTACTTTTGAAAAATTATATACCTTGTTGGAACAAATTGAGCTTATTTTTGTTTAGAGTCATTACGAAAATTGATTGGAATGATGAAAAAAAATGTTTAGGAGGTATTCTTAGACAACTTGCATTATTTTATATACCAGAATCGATAGATGAAGCTGAAAGTGATAATGTTGATAACAACGAAATTTCTATAAGAAAAGAAAATGTAGCAAATTCAGTTGAAAATTTAATTATGCCACTAATAAAAAGGCAATTTTTGGCAACTGATAATTTGACACGAGATGTTATTGAAATTGCCAATTTACCAAAATTATACAAAGTTTTTGAACGTTGTTAAAGGAT
>JAJMLC010000189.1:0-28985 GCA_030569495.1 Pichia cabralensis
GGGGGGAGTTTTAGTGGGAAACCCTTCTGGGGAAGGTGGCTGGGAAACTGTACATTGGTTAAGAGACGAATACATTACAGAGAAAGATACACAGCTAGTTTTCAAGTCTTTTAGAGACAGGCAGCTTTGCAGCAAATACAAGATACGAGGTGTGTGTTTTGACTTCTGATTCGGTTCTTGACACATCAAACCACTCGAATCCTTCTTCACCCTCTATAATTCGTTTACCTTTACCGAACGGGTTGAATCCGTAGTCCCTTTCTTTTGATGCATTCCTATCTTTATTTGGATGCTGTCCTGCTTTGATCAGTGCAAGACCTTCACGCTGTTTGTCTGCAACATATCTTAGCCTTTTGATAGCATCATCGACATCTCTTTTCATTGCTTTGTGAGACTCAAACAATCTACCTTGAATTTCAGTCAGTTCGATATCTACCCAACCGTTTGCTTGTAAAGATTCGACAGTTTTAACAACTTGTTCAAAACATGGAGAGAAACAACATATCCCTACTTTCCTGTCAGTTGCGATAACGGGGCCAAGATGCGGTATAGCATCCCATGGTGAAGGAAGATCGAGGAAGATAGCGTCTGCGTCAAGTGTAATATTTTCAATTTCGAAACCGTTTTTGCATACATCTCTATGATTTATAATTGTATTAGTTAATCCATGTTTCAAAAATTCATCTTTGGCTGTTTGGTATCTAGATTCATGGAATTCGAAGGTAAATAACTTTCCTGCATCATTGACAGTTCTAGCGAATGCGTGTGTGAAACTTCCAGATCCTGTACCTGCTTCAATAACTTTTGAACCGACAGTTACATTTAGTCGTTGCAAAATATAACTTGAATCAGGGGTATAAACAATTTGTGTTCTATGAGGCAATGACATTGTCCATAGTTCCGGTGTAGGTTGCAGCAAATAAACAAATCCTCTGTCTTTAGGTGTCGTTATCTGTGAACCGTACTGTAATCCTATCATGGAGTCATGAGGGAATGATCCAAACCTCGTATTGAAGTTTTCTCCACTTTTAACGTATATAGGCTTGATGATTGTACGGGAGACGTACACAAGTACGAGGTCTCCTTCTTCAATGTATTTTTTCCTGGTTAAAAAAGCCATGCTGTGTCTGTGTCCTTCCTGCTACGTGGGTTTCCTTCGTATAACGTATAGCTTTCCAAAGTGGAAAAAAAATTTTTGAAAACGGAAAAAATAAAAAAATTTTTTTTTTTTCACACTAGTGAAAATTCATGCTGAAAAATTAAATCATTTTCCTTAAACGGGTATCGCGATAAGTATAGCTGGAAGGGCAACACGAAAAAAAACGAGAAAAAGAGACGAAAAAGGGAAATTTTTTTTGTTGTTGTTCCGTCGCCCAGTTTAGACAGCTCAACGTTTCTTGCACGCACAGCACAGTGCCAGCATGCACACAACTAGTGCTCTACAAGGTGTGCACTGCAATGCTGTTAACAAGAGCATCAAAACGATATAAGACACCGCTATGTTTTGCACGTTGTTGTAACTAGGGAACGCGTTGCTAGGCAGATATAGCACTGCGCGATTACGGATTTCCTAAAGCGGGAAAAGGAAAACAAACAAATAGCTTGTTGACACCTGGAGCGGGTAGAGTGTTGTTTGGATTTGCCTTGTGTGTAGAGAAGAGGTTTATGGCAGAGTGTTTCCAGTACTGTGTACCAGCTTCTGAGTCTGAGTTGTGTTCCTTCCTGCTTCTTCTCTCCCCCCCTTTTGGTTGTATACTTCCTCTGATTTTCTCTTCCCTCTACCTTCTTCTTCTTTTCAAGTACAGGGCTCTGATTCGTTTCTCAAGCTGCTTTCCTATATTATTGATTAGCTAGTGATTTTTTTTCGGTGTTGTTGTTTATTCCCATCTCTTTCTACCAGACTTTTCTTTTGGTAAATAAACTAACAAACAAACATAAAATAATCTATAACCCGATTTCTAATTGTTTCTAATTAGATTTATATAGCAAACCACTACAAGACTTGTTTACATCAAATTATTACTAGTCATAAAGTATAGTTAAATTTTTTTCTTCCACTATTTAAGAAACCAATAACTTTATTAATTCAAAACAGACATACATTGGAATTAATAACCTATCAATTTTCATAGTATATACCCTCCTACTTCCAACTTATATTATATATATTACCTTACCACGCTGCTATATTAATATAAAAACCATTCGTTACATCAAATCACGTTTTCCTGTTAAAAAAGATTAAAATTTATTTCATTTTCAATCTTACCTTTTTTTTTTCTTTTAAAAAATAATTCATACGTCTAATATTTTTCAATAAAAACTTTTAGTTCAATTCAATTAATTAAATAATTAAAAATTTAATATAAATACAAATAATTTTTTTTCAAAGCATTGACTTTATCCATAACGAATAATAAAAAAAAAGATTAAAAAATTATTTAAAACAGAAATTCAGCCATGTCAATTAGACCTTTTTCTAAACAACAAGTCATTAATGATGAAAATGATGCCAATACAGTTAATAATCATACTAAAGCGAAAAATAATTTATTGAATGAAAATTCATCAACTCAAAATGGTACCAATAACAGTACTTCAACTACCTCTTCTTCACATAATAATAATCAAACAATATTACGTACCGTTTTAGGTGTTCTTCCAGTAAATTCATTAGGTTCACATAATAATCAAGAGCAAATTCAACCATTATCACAGGAACAAAATATACAACAGCCAGCTACTAGAACAAGAATACCCATATTAGTTGATAACGCTCACCATAATGCATCATCTTCCCAGGATACTATCGAAGATCAAATTATGGAAACTTCACAATCTAATGACCAACATAATATAGAAAATCAAGAAAATTATGATAGAACGCTTTTAACCCAGTCACAACAACAACAACAACAGCAACCTACTCTTCATCATCACCATAGTGATATAATTGAAACTGAAGAATTAGATGATGAAGAATTAGAAGATATTCAATATAATGAATCTTTATCCCCGATTTTAACAGAATCAATTAGAAATGAAATTGAAAGAGTTTATGCAAGATTTGGTCGTGATACTTTAGATCCAAATGATGAAGATACATATGATGTAACAATGGTTGCAGAATACGGTAATCGTATTTTCAATTATTTACATTCACTTGAAACAAAATATAAACCTAATCCAAGGTATATGGAAGAAATGCAAGAAGATCTACAATGGGATCATAGATCAACTTTATTGGATTGGCTGGTTCAACTCCATTCAAGATTTAACTTATTACCTGAAACATTATTTTTATCAGTTAATATAATTGATAGATTTTTAAGTAAAAGAACCATATCAGTTTCAAGATTTCAATTATGTGGAGCTGCTGCACTTTTTATTGCAGCAAAATATGAAGAGATTAATGTTCCAACTGTTTCACAAATGATTTATATGTTAGGTAATCAATATTCAAGAGACTCATTTTTAAGAGCAGAAAAATTTATGGTTGAAACTTTAGGATTTGAATTTGGATGGCCAGGTCCAATGTCTTTCTTAAGACGTGGATCAAAAGCCGATGATTATGATAATGAAGTTAGAACTTTAGCTAAATATTTTTTGGAAATTACAATTATGGATCCAAAATTTGTATCTTCACCACCTAGTTGGTTAGCCGCTGGTGCACAATTCTTATCACGTAAAATGTTAGCTCGTGGTGAATGGTCTGAAGCTCATATTTATTATACAGGATATACATCTCAACAGTTATTACCAATAGCTGAATATCTAGAAGAATGTTGTGTCTCTGCAGAAATTCATCATAGAACAATATTTCAAAAATATAGTGAAAGAAGATTTAAAAGATCATCACTTTATGTTCAGCAATATTTACAACAATATTATGAAGATATTCAATAAGTGTTATAAAGTTATGGTTATATTACAGCTATAGGTACAATATAATATAAAACCGTTTCCAGTATTCGATCTTTTTCCCTTTTTTTCTCCGGTTTTCGCATGTATTATGGTTCATAATATAATTTCATGATTCTCATGTGTATTGATGTATACATATATATACGTTGATTAGCATATAGAAAGTATATAATTTATTTAGTGGGTAAAAAAAACTATAGTTATTGATACATTATTGCTTTTCCAAACCTAACTGGAACTCCGAAATATAAACTTTCCATCTATTATTGGGACTAAGAGAAAAAAAGCCACTGCTGCTCACGTGCACAGGCTGAGGGTACAGCCCTTTTTATTTCAAGCCGAAAAGCTGCGTCGCTGCAGGAAAACGCAAACAATGCGTGCGGTGTGACTGTGCTTTTCCGAATTTGGCGAGCAGTTGGCCATCTTTTTTTTTTTTTCGTGCGTCGCTTCGTTTCGCATAGTGAGAGTGCGAGGTGAAAAAAAATTTTTGGTGCAGCAAAGGTTTTAGTAAGTGATATTATAGGAAAATTGTCATTTTGTTGAATCTTTTGAAATTTTTACTCTTGAAGAACACACAAAAACTATCACAAAATGTCTGGTTCAGGTGCTCAAGGTACTAAATTTAAGATGTCTGTATGTATCCTGATATTTTTGATTCTTTTCATAAACAACAAATGAGCTATGAAATAAGAAAATAGTAATAATAATTATAATAATAATATAGAAAAACGTATTATTTATTAAAACAAAAATGAAGTTTGAACATATTGATCTTTAATGACCTGCAAACGATATTGTATCGACTAAATGTCAATGTTAACTGTTTTAAAACGATATGTACTCTACCTTTGAAAATTCATTAGAAATACAAGTAGGCAATCAGTTTAGTGTTTTAACACATGGAAGAGTTTTTTGATTCAGTATATTGCCATTTGAAACAAAGTAGTTTATATGTAGTAACACACTGAAAGCACTGAAATGATATTTATTATTCGAACAGCAAAGTATTAGTTTTTGCGATATGTCAAGCAGGACTAAAATTTTTCCTTCATGTTATATTATTTTTCACTACATTGTCATTTTCAGTTATTCTGCTCACATGGTCATTAAACAGCATGATATTTCAAACTTCAGTAATCAAATATTGTTCTAATACTAACATTTACTTTCTCCCCCCTCTTAAATCATCTTTTTACTATTATACAGCTTGCATTACCAACAGGTGCAATCATGAATTGTGCTGATAACTCTGGTGCAAGAAATTTATACGTCATGTCCGTCAAAGGTAACGGTGCAAGATTAAACAGATTACCAGCTGCTTCTGCAGGTGATATGGTTATTGCTACTGTTAAAAAGGGTAAACCAGAATTAAGAAAAAAGGTTATGCAAGCCATTGTTGTCAGACAATCTAAACCATGGAGAAGAAGAGATGGTACTTACCTTTACTTCGAAGATAACGCAGGTGTTATTGTTAACCCTAAGGGTGAAATGAAAGGTTCTGCTATTACTGGTCCAGTTGCTAAAGAATGTGCTGATTTATGGCCAAGAATTGCTTCAAACTCTGGTGTTGTTGTTTAGAACTTATAATATATAATATCATTGGTGTATGAATAAAATCTTCGTTTAATAAAAACTTATTAATTTTAATACGTTTATATATATATAAAAATTCAAACTGTAAAACTTCTTACAGATGATTTCACAGTAAAACTTAGCTTTAAAATCTACGTTGTAACTGCATTTTTTTTTGGAATCAGAAAGCATGTTTTTCCTTCTAACGTGAACCACGTAAAAATTATTGAAATTTTACGTATTTTATAAATTTTGTAAGTTATCCCCTTACTAATTACGGTGTTTTAGCTCCCTTTTTCTACCATGTCAATCAACTTGGTTGATTCAATATGCTGTAAGTTACTTATAACTACAAAAGTCATCAGACCTCAGAGCTTCATTATCATAACGCGTTACTAACATTATTTGCATTTTCAACTTACATACTTCCTTATCCATAGATTCATTGGTATCCAATAGAATACGAGACCGGAATGACGCTCTAGAGAAACTCGGTGACATTAACTTTACTTTAAAAGCAACAAAAAACTCATTTACTTATTCATTAGTAATAAAGTTAATAAGTTCTTTAGAAACTTACATTGAAATTGAGAAAGCTATTTTTGAAAAATCAAGATCAAATTTAACTGTGGAAAACCGACTGAACAAAGCATCAAATATACTTAGATCTGTAATAGTTAATATATTATGCTCTAAAAATATACTTCTGGCTTTCAAAACTAGACAGAATGAACAAATTATCAATATGCTACTAAAAAATTTATTTTATACCCCTGAAAGTTCATCAGTTTCCATTTTTGAGCCTTTGATTTTGAATATTATCAAATCTTTAAATTCATTGATTAATCTTGAATATTTCAAAGGACGATTATCATTAAGTCATATAGAAAGAGTACTAGTTTCGTCGATAAAATGCTTAAGAATAGTACTGGCAGATCAGGAGAACTCGTCAAAAAATGAAAATCTTACAATTGAATTGTTTACTCTAATTTATCAAATTTTAAATCCAAAACATACTTCCAATTATTTATTTTTCAATGGCAATTCAAAAACAACAATAAATTTACAGATATTTAACGTTTTACTAAAATATTACAAAAATTGGTTTGCCGATAGCAAACGTGAAAAGGAATCTTTAATATATGTTTTCAAAATTATGAATAAATTATTAATAAATCTTTCAACATCTGATATAAAAACCTGTCATAGAATTTACAAATTAGGGACCCATTTCATTATTGAAATAAAATCCTTAACTTCACAAAGGTTACTAAAACAATTATCATTATACATCAACTTAATTTCACCTTTCATAACGTTAAACCAATTCCCTAAAATTTCAGGAGATAATTGGAACTTGGATTTCTATGATGATATAAATCCATCAAACCATTTGAAATCTAGTTCAATTTTGAATTCTGGCACAATATCCGATGTTCAAGTTTCTGATTCTAGAAGTGCTAACAACCAGCCATCAACAGAAGGCGACGACAGTATAGTAATATCATTAAGTGAAAATGAAGATTCAATAAATGAACTTTTCTTATCTTCAAGCAACAATAAAAGAAATCGTTACGAAAATGAGCATACGGACACTGAATTGAATAATTTAAGCAAATTTATCGAAATTGTTTTCAATATATTTCATGATAATACAACTAGTAAACAAGTAGAGTTAGCATCTAATTCATTTAATATACACAGCTATCCAATTGATAATAAATTAACAAATTGGTTTCATATGAGATACACATCATTGAAAAAAAATTCTGATCCAACGCCTTGGCTACTCAGATTAGGATTAATAAAATTGATTAAAAATTACTATTCGTTGAAACAGGAAATCAACGAGGTGAATAACTTAGCTTTGATGCATGTAAGCAAAAGAATAAAAACTTTGAATTTTGAAACGGGAACGTTTCAGATTTCTATTCTTTTGAAAGATTTTGATGATTCAATTGATTTTTACATTTCTACAATAACAGATAATAACCTGTTAAACTCAAATTATAGTATACTAATAACACAATTATTAATGTTTGAATTATCTGACATTGCATCAACTTTAAAATGCAAAAGCTCTAAATACTTATTTGATTTAATATCCCATAACAAAGAAAAACTTTTAACCAATTTGTTAAACGTTTTTGAAAAACAGAAAACACACTTAAAATTTTGGAGTTTTACTTGTCTAATTTTGATCAGCAAGATTACTATCTACCAGAAACAAGTTATTGATCCCTTTTCAAAATATCTATCTATTCTGATTAATAAAATCCTCACGTACAGTTTAGAATTTTTGAAGGACCCAATCATTTCCAATTTGGCTTGTATTTTTTTATCAAATTTTGCAACTTCTTATGATTCTTTAAATTCCAAAGGTTTTTTACTTGATAAAAATATAATTCAGCACTATGAAAACATAATCAACATATCAGAAATTAATGGACCTGCAATTATATCCAAAGAGTCTGTATTATTTTGGATTAACAACCTTGGCTTTTGTAAAAAATTCAAGTTTAAAAATATCAACATGTATACCACAATGAATAAAAACGAATCTCAATTATATGGCTACAAAGTTTTAAATTGGATTTTCAGCAAGACTGAACAATTATTTAAACTTTCTCAACTAAATGATATAACTTTAATTGCAATTTTAATCAACTGGATTCAATGCCATCATGATATTAATATCAAATCTAATTTTTTATTAAATTTGAATGAAAAATACGATGGCGAGTTGCTTTATGTCGTTGAAATGATAAGAGATCAATCAAAAATTTTAAATTATATTTTAATGGAAACAGATTCAATAGAATATGATTTATTCAATGACCATGTACCATCAATCATTTTGAAGTCTTCACAACTTAACGAAAGTACCCTTAAAAATTTTCAAAGATTGTTTTCCCAACTTTTTGAGGCTATTTCAGAGAATCCATTTAGCAGATATTTTTCTGAGTGGTGTCTTGCTTTGTGTATAGCATCATGGGAACAAGATTCAGATCAACTGTGTGTTTTAAAAAAACTAGGAGACGAATGCAAGGACAAATTTAAAAATCATGAGAACAGCAAAGAGCCATTTACACCAATTAGAACCTTCATGAATATCATATATCAAATTCCTATTAATGAGACCGGGTTAATTAAATTAGTTGATGATGTAGCTCCGATGACTCAGTTGATTAAGTTAGGAATAAGACAACTTAGCTTTGAAAACAATGAAACAGATGAGAAAAATTATGACGATTTTGACCCATTTGACACATTTCTTCCAAGGGCTGACAAAAGGTACGAAAATAATGGATCTTTTGCAAATTATGACGTGTATAACCATAGATATTTATTAAAAACCACCACATTAGAGAAATGTACAGTTAATGTATGTATTAAGTATTATACCCTTTATAAATCACTAGATGAAAGCATTGAAATGTCTTTTAAATGGGTTTCCAAACTTGAGTCAGTTTTCCAAAAGATGGCTTGTCTATATGAGGTTTTAAATATTATTGAAGAAAACAAATTGGTTGATTTGAGTGAAAAAACTCTTACAGAATTTTTCATTAATGTCACTATTTTAATTGAAGACCAATGTTTATCCACTTATGAGTGTTTGTTAATTTTGGTATGCAAAATCTTTAATTTTTTTGGTCATCAATGGATTCGAAATACTTCTTCTATTATATATGAAGATGGTAAAAAAGTTTATGATTATATATTATTGTTATATCAAAGAGGTAAAATTCAAAATGAACAGCTATTGTCAGAAATCTTTAGACTATTTTCCAAAATTTCATATTTGCACGATCCCTTTTCGAATTCAGATGAAAAACACCTATTTCATACAATTACAGATTGCTTTAAAAATTTTGACAATTATAATAAATATTTAGCAATTCCTTCAATTATAAGTCTGATTAAGAACTCTAATAACAAGATTGAAATGTATGGTAATTTTGTTAGTGCTTTCAAAGAGCCTCAGTCAGCTGCTGAATCTTCTGCCTTGTTTTGTTATTTCATGACTGCAATTTCTGCTTCCTCGGAATCTTTAATTATTGCTTCTATTTGCAATCTATTGGAGCTTTCATCTTTTAAACAAATTAATGCTTATCTGCCATATGCAATAAAAAACATTGTTATTATAAATAAAATTCCCCATCCTCATGCATTATTTTGGAACTTTAAGGAAATATTTCTTAAGTGTTGGCAAAGCTTTGACTTTTCGATGGAAAAGTTCCCATTTAAGCTTTTTGGGTTCAAATCATTAAATGATTTTTTTTTAAAAACAGATAGGGAAATAACTGCACTAGCTTTGGCTTACAATACAAAAAATATTATTTCCACACTTTCTAAACATATTAACATGAAAGAATCTTTGATTGTAAAAGATTCTTTTTCTTTGGCGATTGCACTTGCTTGGTCAAATAATGGAGTCAAGAATTCTGTATTTAAATATTTCAGCAACTATCTAAAAACTAAAAAAGAACAAGAATCAACACTAAAAGATCAATATTTGCTAATCATATATCAACTTTTAAGATTTTGTGACTGTTCATCTGAAGTGGAATTGTTAAGAGTGTGCCATTCTAAAGATCCTGAATTAATTACCAAATCCCCTCTTTCAAAGAATACGCCTTTGTTATTGTTTCTTGAGGAGTACGAGCTTTCTATCAGTCCTAAAAGTTGCATTAAAATGATAGATTATTTTAATGATCAGTATAATAGTAGCAAAGGAAATTCAATAAATATTCTGTATCATTTGATAATGAAAGTTTTATTATTAATAGACTCATCAGTTTTAAATATTGAAAAAAAAATTCATATACGTAGATTAAAGCTTTTACTTACATTATCACCAAAAGGAATATCAAATTTTCATATTTGCAACTTAATAGGAACAAACATATCTTCTTATTTTCTAATCGACGAATTGAGAGAAGATTCTTTATCCATTTTAAATTACCTGTTGATATGCAATTTTGAGAATCCTCATAATATTAGTGTTAAAATCTGCAGTTTGATACTTTCTAATTTGATCAAACTGCACCACCACACGTCCCCCCTCTTAGAAAGTTTTAAAAGTACATTTTTGGAAATGAAGGAAAAAATCGATTTGAAAGAATACAACAGTATTTTTAATTATGGATGTCATATTTTTGACAAAAATATAGAAATTGAAATTAATGAAATTGTTAAATTTATCAATTCTGCATTTTTGGATTCGGAAAACACTTATATTTTGATAAACTTTCTTTCTCTTTTGTTTGAAAATGATAATAAAATCACAGATATTCCCATTGATAATACCGCAGTAGTATTATCTCAGGTTTTTATTCAAAATATATATCAGTTAACGAAAAAATATCAAGATATGTTATCACAAAATATGATACTATGGATTGGCAAAATTTTAGGTTTTTACTATCTACACACGGGAAAGTGTCCAAATGTTGAATTCTTTGAGTTTGATACTTTTATTTTGAAACAAGATAACATGCTGGAATTTGAGAAAGAAGCAAAATCATTAGACTTGTGTTTTAAGTATTTGGTAGAAGAATTACCAACAGCAACTCTATCTTCTAAATATTGTATTGAAGCTATTGTTGGTGTGGTTTTAAACAAACACAATAGCAAGCCCATTGACGTTACTTCATTCATTTCATACGATGAGATTTTTGCATCATTTGAATCACACATATTTTTTATGGATGATTATATGTGCTCACTTTCCATTTCACAGATTGAAAGCAATAACATCATGTTCTTTAAGAACGATTTAAGTTATATTTTGAATGGATTTTCTACCGTTGTGAAAACCGCTAAATTTGAGGAATGGATCACCAAAATTTGTTTTGCTATCATAAATGAATTGAGCGTGTTATCAAACAATCTAGTGATGTTATTAGCTATTTACATAAGCAACACGCCCGAGTTTGCTATCAAATGCTTTTGCCCGCTTGTACTATATTATATCCAAAATCAACCGCTTTCCAAAAGCAAACTAGTATCATTGATGATTCAAAATTTTTTTGAAGAAGATATGTCAAAAATCTCAAAAGATGCTATTGTTTTATTTTTAGAATTGGTTTTGTTAGTAAGGATAGGTGCTAAACAAAATAGTACAAAGTTTGCTAATATTTTAAAAACTTTTGATGTATCTAAAATTTACAAAGCTGCTTTTCAGATCAAAAGATATAAATCAGTACTAATGTTATTTGAAGAAGACCATTTCAGTACAGGCGGATTTTTTACCGAAAATGTGTTTACAAGCCATGAAGAAACCAATTTTATTAAAAAAACTTATGAGGGTTTGGACGATAAAGATTTAGGCTTTGGACTACCCATCGTCTCAAACTTAGAATACGGTTTAGAAATGTTAAATAATAATGGTAACAAGTGGAGCATTATGGAATTCAACAACGCTAAATTTGAAGCCAATTTAACACACGAAACATATCAAGGTGTTAATTCTATCAATGAAATCAGTAATAATATGATGCTCATGGGATGGTCTGGTGTTTCAAAGATTATTCACGAATATTCCAATGAGTTTATGACCCAAGAAAAATATGATCATTCTGATATGTTTTATGAGCAATTATGGAAACTCAACCAATGGGACATTCCTGTATCAGATGCTAATTTATCCGAAAATAAAATCGTTTACAATACTTTAAAACAGATACGAGAATCTCCATTATGTTGTATAGACATATGCAATTCATCCATAAAACAGATAATTGGTGAAAATGTATCCATCTTTAATAAAGGGGGCTTTAATGATTCAATATCTGCATGGATGAGAACATTAGGTTTAGTCAATACCATCCGTGATTTATCAATGCTAGACGACTCAAATTTAGAGCCCAATATCAGTAAACTTGAAAAATGTACTTCTTGGTTTAAAAATGCAACTGTTGATCAATTTGAAAATCTTTTACTTGGAAGACGTGTTATGTTTGAAATCATGGCTCTTACAGAGAATGAAAATAGTTGGAAAATAAGCAAAAGTTTTTGTAAGCTGGCAGTTGTTAATGAGCTCCATTGTTATAATGAGCATATGTGTATTAAAAAAAATACTCAAAAATCAATTAATGCTGCTGTCTATCTTGATCAAATTTCGTCAGCTTATTTCAGTAATGAAAATCAGTTTGTGAATAATGTTGCAAAATACAATCTTGCAAAAGCATTTTGGGTACAAAAATCCGACACCAGATTTTCCATCGAAACAATAAAACAAATCATCACTAGCAATGAATATTTTAATATATCATCAGAAAATATTTTGAAAAGGCCAAGTATAAGCCCAGAGTTTTTGACTGCCACTATCGCCCAATGGTGTGAAGAATCAAGACAAGATACTTCTTCAGAAATTATGAAAAAATACATAGATCCAATTTTCAACAACTTGAAAGAGACAGACTTAAATTCATTTAAAGATTTAGGATTAACATATCATATAATGGCAAAATTTTGTGACAATCAAATAAGCAAAAGAGAGATTATTTCGTTACAAAAAATGAAAGAAGAGATTCAAAGTTTAACAAATGATATTCAATCTTTGAAAATCTATATGAAGTCTGAAAAAAATAAACAGAAATGGAAATATGCAGATAAAGATTTGGTAAGATTAAAGTTACGGTATGAGACAAAAACACAAGAGCTGAAATTGGCCAAAAATGAATGTAACAATTATATTGGTAAGGCCATTAGCTTTTATTTTAAATCCATAGCATTGGACAACGATGATATAATGGAAAGTGACGTTGACAGGTTTTGTTCTTTATGGATTGAATATAATGACGTTGAAATAGACGAAAACGATTTTTTGGGTCTTCCAACTTATAATTTTGTTCCATGGAATAACCAATTGACATCAAAATTGCTTGATGATAAAAGTAATTTTCAGAAAATTTTAAGTAAACTTTTAATTAATATAGCTATTGACCATCCATTCCACACTTTGTATTTACTTAAATCCCAAATGATGACTAAGGATGAATCTGATGATATTGACGTGATCTCCAGAGGTAAAGCAAGTGATAAAATTTGGAAGTATCTAAAAAATACAAATCCGGATGCACATTTTAATGTGACTGGCATAACAAATATTCTTGAATCCATTAGTAGCTTTGCTGATAACTCAATTAAGATTGCAAATATGCGATTCAAGAACAGAAGGCCCATGGCTTTATCACAATGTAAATATGGTCAATGGTGGATTGAAACATTACCAAAGTTGATGTTGCCATTGCCAGTTAAAAATATTGCAATAAACAAATCCAAGCCTTATAATAAAGATGAACTACCAATCATTGTTAAAGTTAGAGAATTATTAGCAATTGCAGCCTCCGGAGTTAGCCAGCCAAAGATTATGAGAATTACAATTTCATCCGGTGAGATACAAAAGATTCTACTGAAAGCCCCAGACGATTTAAGGCAAGATGCCATTATGAAACAAGTTTTTGAAAAGGTCAACAATTTACTCTGGAAAGATATTGAAGCAAGGAAGAGAAAATTAAGAATTAGAACATATAATGTTTTACCATTAGGACCTGCGTCTGGTATTTTAGAATTTGTTCCTAATTCTATACCTCTACAAGATATTTTAAAAAAATTACATGAAAATGATTCAATTGATATTAATGAAGCTAGAATTATGATGAAAACCGTGCAAAACAATTCGAAGCTTTCAAGAATTCAAACTTTTAACGAAATTTGTACTAAAATATCACCTAGCCTTAGGTATTTCTTTTTCAATAATTTTACTTCACCTGATACTTGGTTTGAATCAAGGAAGATTTATTCTCACGGACTTGCAACTTCTTCAATTATTGGCTATATTTTAGGTATCGGTGATAGACACTGCAATAATATTTTACTTGATAAATCTTCAGGAGAACCTATTCATATTGATTTTGGTGTTGCTTTTGATCAAGGTAAAGTTTTACCAATCCCGGAAACTGTTCCATTTCGGTTAACTAGAGATTTAGTTGATGGGTTAGGGCTAACTGGTACGAATGGGATGTTTAACAAAAGCTGTGAACACGTTTTCAAAGTTTTGAAAGATAATACCCAATATATTTGCGGCATACTTGATGTTTTGAAATATGATCCATTATATTCTTGGACTCTATCACCACTAAGAAAGAAGAAACTACATCAAGCGTATTTCAAAAGTAATAATCAAGAAGAGGAAAATGACAGAGAAGAAAATGAAGATGAGAAAAACGATAAAGAAAGTGCCATGGAAATAGAAGAGAGACCGGCACGGAAGAAGAAAGATCATATTATCAATGTTGCTGATATTGGATCAGAAGCTATTGCTGCAATCGATACAGTTAAAAATAAACTCGAAGCAAACGGATTGAGTAACGAGGCAGTAGTAAGACAGCTGATAAGGGAAGCCGTGGATCCTGAAAGGTTGGCTGTAATATTTATGGGTTGGAGTCCATTTTTGTAGTAGATAAAGAAAAGAAAAAAAAAGTTTTTATTTTTAAATTATACACTATATAGATTTAGTTTTAAAAATATACCAAGTAATTCATATAATACAGATAGATTTAAATATATGTGACTAGAAAGTTAATTGTTCTGGGTTTTTATTAAAATTCCTGTTATTGTTGTTATTATTGTTGTTATTATTTCTATTATTATTATTATTATTATTATTGTTGTTGTTGTTGTTATTGTTATAATTCCTGTTGTTTCGTTTTTGGTTATTATAGTTTCTATTGTTCCTACCACCGTTATTGTTATTGTAATTGTTACGGTTGTTCATATCTTTTTCTCTCTGTTGTTGTTCCTTGAATTTTTCAATGAACTTATCGTCAGTTTTGAAAAGCTTGATGTTGATACCCCTGAGATATATACGATCGATTTTGTGGTAAGGTTCGTCTTTGACAATAGTGGAATATGCGTCGGTCAAGGTAACATTCATGTAGTTGTCACAGTTTTCAAGGGTACCTGAAACGGTACCCCCACTTTTAAGAACAACGACAACGTGTTCGCCCTTTATGGCACTGATGAGATATAACGGAAGCATGGCAGTGAGCAGAGTGGCCAGCAGGACAGTTGCAAAGTCTTCGTCAAGAGCATCTGCACTCTTCATCCACCAAAGTTGAACCTAACCAGGCCTTGTGATGTCGCGACGGAGCACTTTACATTTGCAAAGGATGTAAGCAATCAGCCACCGATTGCCTTCTGAGCTGCTGTTTGAAGGGTACCAGGGAGCACCGTTTCGTATACGTGAAGGTACAGTATCGCTTGCAAGGTTAGGAATCATGCCGGTGCATGACTTATCTTCAAATAAGTGTTTTCCGTTGGGAATGCCCAACTCTAGCAGCACCGATCTCAGATTAAAATTAGAATGTCGGTCAGGTTCCTCAACTGAAATTTTCAATTCAAGGATATTTGTTTTCGGTGGATGTGTATTAGAATTGAACTT
Organism: Pichia cabralensis; assembly: GCA_030569495.1. Lineage (NCBI taxonomy): Eukaryota > Fungi > Ascomycota > Pichiomycetes > Pichiales > Pichiaceae > Pichia > Pichia cabralensis. The sequence goes on from JAJMLC010000189.1 coordinate 15,947, forward strand.
ATTCCCAGATTTCAATGTTGATGATATCTACAGAGTGTTTGTTTCTGAAGTAGAGAAAAGAAAAAGCAATGACTCCGAAAATTCCGACTTTATTTCACCTGATAACTACAATAATTACTTATCAAATGAATGTTTCAGATTGAGTTTGATAAATAGGAAATGGTACCATTATGACTTAGAGAGCACTGAAGATATGGGTGATACACATAATAATAATAGTAATAGTAATAGTAATGATAAAGATGATTGTGGTAACGACGATATCACTAAAGGTAGTGATGATAATAAGAACAATAAGAACAAAAAAAAGACAGAAAAAAATAGAGGAAAAAAAATTAAACCGGATCCAAGAATGTTTCATTCAATTTGTATATACGAAAAGTTTCTGTTCATTAATGGTGGTGTAAATTTTGATTCAAACAACAAAATACAAGTTTTGAATGATTTATGGAGATTTGATACAATTGAAAAAGAATGGATATGTTGTTATCAAAATGGTAATGACCAGTTAACACCACGGTTTGACCATTTTATGCTATGTTTACCAAATCTTGAGATTTTCGACAAAAATTTAATTCACCCTGGTATTGTTATAATTGGTGGCTTGAATTTAGAAAATGAGCCAATTGGTAAACTTGATTATTTTGATATGATAAATGAAAAATTTGAAATTTTAACGTTTCCATACCTTTCAGAGCTTCTTCACCAAGAAGATGATTCTATGGAAGAGAAACCATTACTTTTGAGAGAATCACTAAACGGAGTGATTTGTACTGTCTGCCCAAATACAAAAGAAACGAAAATTGCAGTTTTTGATAAATCTCCATCAGTTGAAAAATTCGAGCCAGTAGTAATATTTTCCGAAAGTGTCAAAGGTTACAGGTATTTACATCAAAATGGTTATGATATTAACGGTATTTCAAATATGAAGTATCCTAAAATTGGTATATTTGGTGAAAGTATGATTATAATTGGATTTCTAAATGATGAAAATAAAATTTCTTCTTTTATATTTAATTATAGAACGCACACTTGGAATAAACTTCAGATATCATGTCTTCATAAAATTTACAGTCACAAACTTTCCAAAGGTTTTGTTTGGGAGTCACATCATAAAGTGGCATTTTTAGGATCAATGAAGATGAACGATAGTTTTGGTTCTGTAAACTATTTTGATAATTTGGTAATTTTATCGTTACCATTTACTAATTTTTTTGGGAAAAAATTGAACCATGAAACTAAAGATTCAAAATTAAGTTGTAGTGTTGGAAGTCTGGGCTCACCTAGAAGTTTAAGTGAAGCTAAGTCCACTAATAGCTTAAGTGATCACAACTCAATTAACAATGAAAGATCTAACTCATTATCATCATTTAACTCTAAAAATATTGATTTCCAAAGCAATTACAATGATAGTGGTCATCATCTTTTGTTAAATCACCAATCATCAACTAACAATCAAATTGATGAAATTTCAGAAAGTTTTGCAGCATATGCTCATCATGTAGCACAACAGATGCAAGTTAATTCAATAAGGTCTGTATTACCATCATATGCTATAGCTATAGGTAAAAATGCATTTGAAAGAAATACTTCATTGTCAGATTTTGATTTAGTATGTTGTGATGGTACAGTCATTCCAGTTCCTTTGACGCTATGTCGTAGAAGATGGGGTTTAGGATTTGATGAAATATTTGCAGATGCTTATGCAAAAGCTTATATTGAAGGTAAAGCATATGATATACTTGAGTCAAATGAATCTAGTAATTTGAATTTAGAATCTGAAGATGATCTTTCATCTGTTAATAAAGATGATAATGCAAGTGATTATTCATCTATAAGATCTAAAAATAGCTATCATAACCATACAGGAACCAATAGTACCAGTAATTCAGTTCCAAATTTCCGATTACCATTTCAAGATAAAGATAATCAAAATAGCTATCCAAAATCCGATCTGTCTCCAATAAGAAATATTCAGAAAAGAGCATCTGTTTCTTCAAGAAATAATTCGATTGGGGCAATACATACATCATTAACTCTGCAGCGTGCATCACTGTCATTATCCAAATCCAGAAATAATTCAATTGGTAATATATCACGTTCAAGGCATAGTTCAATGGGAAATATCTCGAATTCAAGAAGAAATTCTATAGGTATTCCACAATCTGCCCATAATACATCAAGCGCAAGCCGTAGAGGCTCAGTTCTATCCAAAACATCATCTTTAATGTCTTCATCGATAAACTCTAACAATTCTGGTAACAATGCTGCACATTATAGATTAATACACCAACAACCACAGACACAAACACAGAAATACTCAAAGGAAGCTACACAAGTTATATCCCCTAATACTGATGATTCTTTATTGTCACATTCTCCGACGTTTAAAAATGATATATATAATGGAGATAACAATAATAAAGCTAGTGATGACAAATCTACCAAACCAAATGCGAACAACAAAAATAATAATACCAATTCAACTAGTAAAACATTACCAACAACTGAAATAATAGAATGTTTTAATATCAACGATATTCCACCGCAAGCTCCAATGCCCGGAGTTTTACCTGATATAAAAATTATACAATCTGATAATGATTTGAATCTAAATAAAACAGATGAAAATAATTTATTCAAGTCAACATTTGATGATCAGAAAAATTACAAAAAGGCTAGTGTGACTGATTCAATAACTAGTAATATGATGCATATTATTGATAATAACTCTGAGCAAAATAAAGATAATTTATTAGAATTAGATGTTAAATTTAATCCGTTACGTATTCCGAGGTCATTATATTTACCATATTCTAGAGAAACAGTTCATGGGATTGTAGAATATTTTTATAGTGGACAAATTGGAGCCAATTGGAAATTATTTCCTACTGGTATTGAGTTATTATTAGCAACAAAGCAATTAAATATACCATTATTATACGATTTAGTTTTAGAATTATTCTTTGTTGTTTTAGGTATAATGGAAGCAATTCTAAGGTCTAAAATAATCAAATATTTAGAAAAAAACAGTGATATTGATAGTGATGAGATCTATAATTTGTTAGATATGAAAGGGAAAGATGATTTAGATATGGATTGGAATTTATTATTGATGGCAATGAAAGAATGTCGAAGAGATTCGGAATCAACTATTACTAGTGACATGGATATTGGTGTCAATGAGAATGATATAAATGATGAATTTACATTTGATAAGAATTCGAATTTAGATGAATATGATATTTTAGATTTATCAGATTTAGGACCAACTGATGTTATCAATAAGAAAATATATGATCAACCAAGTCCTAAAAGTAGTAAATTTAAGGGTTTAGAAGATAATGAATATGAAGAAAATTTGAAATATAAAGTTAAGAATAATAGAGAAAGTAATTCTCCAAGTGAATTAGATTCTAGTAATAATGAATTAAATAATAATTTAGATGAGATAAGAAATTTTGTAAAATTAACCACAGGTACACTGGATGAAGAAGGTTATGATACATCAGAAGATAGTGATAATGGTGACGAAATAAAATTGATAAATTCGTTTAAGAAATTTAATTTAAAGAATAATTATAATACCTCTAAAACAGGAGAAAATGATAATACTGAAAATATGAATGATAAAAATAGTTTTAATAATAATAGTATTCATAATTTTAAGAAATGGCCGTCTTTTAAAGAATTATTACAAACAGACAATGAAGCCAATTTATCAAGTACTATAATTTCATTATTTATTGAAACTAGTGCACTAATTAATGATGATAAATTAATGTTACAATCAATTCACGTTCAAGAATTACTTAAGAAATATAAAGAATTGAAGAAACCTGATATTAACAATTTACCAATTTCCGAGTCAACATCAGGATATAATGAATTTAATTCATATTCCAATAATAGTGATATGAGAGATAGTGTTTATAATAATTTAAGTAATAAAAGGTCAGATACATTAGGTGATAGTAGTATAAATACTGGTATTAGTGAAGAAACCAGTGGTACATTAGTTAATAGGGAGAAAACACAAACAACTTTATGTAATAACTTAGTTAATAATAAAACATCATCATCTCTGAAATCATCATTTAAAGAAGATAATATTGATCCATTATCAATTAATGTGATTGGGATTAATAAGAATAATAATACCAATCTTACAAGTATAAAATCTGAGCCAATTGTTGTTAATGAAGATAATTATGGGAATGTACCTATTCTGTTACCACAGCCTATGATTGTTAAAGAATCGATTGATAATACTATGTATAGATCTGAAGAAGGTAATATTGGCAATGAAGGCCATCAATATTTACATTATAACCCACATAATCAACAAGAGCAACAACAACAACATCATCATTACCATCGTCATCATCATCATCATCATCACCATAATAAAAATATTAATAATGATAAAAATAATAAATTTGAAAATATTGGTGGAGTTGATGAAGAGGAAAATTCGAATCATGAACATCATACTTTATTACCAATAAAATCTGCAACTACGTCAATAAATTCAATAACTTCATCAGGAAGTAATATACTGCATAATTTTTTACATAATAAAACTACATCCAATTTAAGTAGTAACAATGATATTAATAAGAATTATAACAACAATGATAAGAGTGATAAAAATAATAAGAGTAAATCTACATCAATTTTACCAAGTAAGGATACAGTAGTTGTTAATATGAGTAAAAGTGAAGGTGGTACATCTATTCAAATGGTTTTACAAAATGTATTACATGGGAATAACAATAACAGTGGTAACAATAACAACAACAATAGACCAAACACGTCATGGAATGACAATAACGTAGTCTCATCGCCGAATTCCTCATTATTATCAGGAAACGGCAGAAGCAATGCTGAGAGTAATGTGAATAGCGGCGATAATTCACTGAAAGGCGTTAAGTCGAGTAATTTTGATGTGCAATCAATTAACACAACTTTATCAGCTACATACGGTTCTTCGATGATGGAAAGAAGTGATTCTAATGAAACCCAATCGATGTTTGACAACATAAGCATCAATTTCGGTGACATTGTAGGCAACAATAGTAAAGCTAAAAACAGGGACAAAGACAAAGACAAAGACAAGAAGAAACGCAAGAAACGAGTTGCCACGTCTTTGTTTGGCAGATTCAGCCGGGGTCGGAAGTGATGAGTGGCGGACGTCGGAGTCCTAGCACTGTGCATGTGGCGCAGCAAATGCAGTAAGTATATTTAATGTGTGTGTGTGTGTGGGGGGGGGCAAAAAGAGAGAGAGAGAGGAAAAGGGAGAAAAGCTCACGCATTGTGCACAGCCGCGCGTGGGTAAGCGGAGCAGGAAAAGGCTCAGCAGGGAAAAAAAGAAGAGGAATGGGAGACAAGAGGTTTTGGTATAAATGACAAAGGGTTTGCCCTTTTGGTGGGAGGAAAGTGGGAGACGACGGTATTTTCTTTATTTTGTATTTACTTTCTTTTCTCTTCTTTTCTTCTCTTATGTGTATCTATTAAGTAGATGTCGTTTGTATTAAGCCTAATCAAGGACACTTTTATCCCTGTCCCTCCAAGACAGCATGCGGGACCTAACGAGTACTGTTTGAACGCTCAGGCAGAGACTTTCTCTAACAAGAGAGAGAAAACTTCTTCTTCACATTCTGTTGGTTCAAGAAACAGTAGTATAATCAATGACGGCTTGTCGTTTGAAGAAACTGATATAGTTGATCAAGATCAAAGATATATCGATAACCACACAGAAGATTTAGAGAAATCCGATTTCGATAAAAAGGATATTTCCCTTAATATACTCTCAGATGAAATTTCAAGCGGTGAATCAAGTTTCTTATACTATGAAGAAGGTAGAACTCATCGTAAATTGAAAAGAAGACAAATTGAATTGATTGCAATTGGTGGTACTATTGGTGTTTCACTTTTCGTCAATATTGGTACCAGTCTTAAAACTGGTGGTTGTCTATCATTATTATTAGGTTTCACCCTTTGGTGTATTCCAATTTTAGAGATAACTTGTTGTTGTGCAGAAATGGTTTGTTATTTACCTATTAAAGGTGCTCCTTTCTGTATTTTCGCTGAAAGATTTGTCGATGAAGCATTTGGCGTTATGGCAAGTTGGAATTTTTGGGTTTTAGAATGTGCTCTTATCCCTTTCGAATTAACATTATTTAATACTTTAATCAATTTTTGGACTAACGATTATTCTCCAGCAATTCCTTTAGCTGTTGAATTGGTGGCTTATTTCTTAATTAATGTTGCTGCAGTTAAATGGTATGGTGAAGCAGAATTCTGGCTTTGTATAGGTAAAGTTTTATTAGCGGTTGGTTTAATGTTTTTCACTTTTATTACAATGGTTGGTGGTAACCCTGAACATTGGGCTTTTGGATTCACCAATTGGAAACATACACCTATAATGTTGGAATATTATAATATCGGCGCTTTAGGTAAATTTCAAGGTTTCTTATCATGTCTTATTGGTGCATCTTATATGATTGCAGGTCCTGAATATTTAAGTATGGCAGCTGGTGAAACTATAAATCCAAGGAAAACTTTACCAGGAGCTTTTAGAGGAGTTTTCTTTAGATTATCAACTTTTTTCATTGGTGGTGCATTATGTGTTGGAATTTTATGTAACTCAAGAGATCCATTATTATTAAATGCAATTTCAAAAGGTTTACCAGGTGCAGGTTCATCACCTTATACAATTGCAATGCATAATATGGGTATTAAAGTTTTACCAAGTATTTTGAATGTTGCATTATTAACATCATGTTTTAGTGCAGGTAATTCATATACTTTCTGTTCTTCAAGAACTTTATATGGTTTAGCAACTGCTGGTAGAGCTCCAAAAGTTTTTAGTTATTGTAATAAACAAGGTGTTCCAATTTTTGCTGTTTTAGTTTCATTATGTTGGGGATGCTTGGGATTTTTACAATTAAATGAAAATGCAAATACTGTTTTAAATTGGATTATTAATTTAATTACTGCATCTCAATTGATTAATTATACAGTAATTTTATTTACTTATTTACATTTTAGAAGGGCAGTTATTAAACAAGGTATTAATAGAGAAAGTTTTACTTTTAAAGCATGGTTTCAACCTTGGGCATGTGCAATAACATTTGTTGTTGTATTTATTATGGTATGGTTACAAGGTTATACAGTATTTTTACCAGGTAATTGGTCATTATCAACATTTTTATTCAGTTATATGATGTGTTTTATTGATATTGCGATTTTCTTTGTTTGGAAAGTTTTCAGAAGAACAAAATATCAAAGTAATCCTGAACAAGTTGATCTCGTTAGTGGATTGGATGAAGTTTTGTATCATGAAAAAGTTCTTCATAACAAAAAAATACATTATAAACATAGAAGTAAACTGGAAAGATGGACAGAAAGTGCCAAAGTGTTTTTATTTGGGAAAGACTAGTGGTACTCAATTACTGATATATTGAAAAAAAAAAGGCTATATCATTTATTTCACCTTGTTTTTTTTTTTCTTTTTTCATTTCTTTTCTTCCGTTTGTTTGTATTTACTCTTATTCTTGTTATTTTATTCTTCAATAAGCTTATATTTTTACTAATAGATCTATATATATTTATATATTTATATACTTTTAAACATTTCTATATTATTCATTTTGATTTTTCACGTGACATATTGACAACGTTAAGAGATTGCATGATTAACTTTCCAATGATATGTAAGATTTGGCAGATAACAAAGAACGTGTAACCATTATAAGCGTTTGTAATTTTAAAATGACTTGTGAATTTATTGATTATCTGTTTGAAAGATGTTCCATTTTTATATCTTTGACCGGTCAATAATTGAAACATGACAGTTTTCAAAGGCCAAGAAACGGATGTGCATATGAAAGAGATAAAAAATTGTAGTAAAATTCGTTGAAATGAATTACTAGCTGTTAAACCTGATATAATTTTATAAAAAATACTGTCAACTGAGAATTCAACGGCTAAGAAAACCAAATCATTGGCAATATGTAGCAACATTGAAATTATAATCAAATGGTAGTTATTTCTTATCTCTGTAATTACATTTTTAAAAGTATATTTTTTTAAATGTGATTTTCTTTTGGTTGATTGTTCAGTCAACACAATACTATCTGTCACTTTCCATATCCATCCAGAGATTAAGAAATATCCAAGAGTCCATGCAATTAAATCTTTTGTTATAACTGTGCACACGAAGACTGGGAATCTTTTAAAAATTGTCATTTCATTGCTGATATCTTTCAACTTGAAAAGACGTGAAGCAGTTATATTTGCAATGACAATTGCAATGTTGCTGATTAGTTTATAGACTAATCCGAACCATAGGAACGTAAACCAATTCAGTTTGAATAATTGCTTAATGAAGTTTATTGAAGATGATGACGTTTTAGATTTATTGTTTATGTGTTGGTTATTTTCGATTTCATTCCTCGTCTGTAATAGCAATTGAATGTTATAATATGGAGAGCTTAGAATTGTAGGTATGACTAGACCAGTAACGGCCTGGATGTACGCACTCATTGCCGATATTTTGTCTGCTGCCGGTGTTCTGTGTCCCTTGTGCAAGTTGCCAAGTAACAGAGATTCTGTTTTTTAGTGTGAAAAGTTCGCGATGAAGGTTTATCCGGAGAAGTCTAAGGTGATGTGTGGGCCGCCTCGAGAGGTTTGGTGATAGCTAATTGTACGTTGACCATTTACGGGACTTTCTTTTACCATTGGCTTCTTACCTTAACATATCTGTGTGTGTGTTGCTTCAAGTGTCTAGAGGAACAGTAATTGAAGGAACGGTTTTGGTATATATTTGATATAATCTGTTGTGTCATGTCTGAATCAATTAAGGCCATCCCTATGGATGGTAAATCCGAATTAGCATCTAAAATATTATTTACTTCGTTTACTGTTAGTTCTACAGCTGATTATGAATCATTGATTATATTTTATAAGAAATTGGGGTTCAGAATTGTCAAAACTTATAACAGGGATAGTAATATTTTAAACAATCAATTAACAGTTGGTATTTCATTAGATTCAAGGAAAGAATGTTGGTTAGAATCATTTCCTTGTCAACGTACTAATGAAGATAATAATATAGTTCCATTTCAAGAAACAATTGAATATTCACATCCAAATATAACAAAGAAATTAGGAAATTTTAATAAAGGTGTTATGCTTAAAATTAGATTGGTTTCTCATGATGTTAAAAAAAATATGGAATTACCAGGTAGAATAATTTTATTAACTTATGCATTAGATAAAGTTAAAAATATTGCAAATAAGGAAAATTTCAAAATGATCAAACCTTCAATAGTCGAAAAAAATTTTGTTGAATTTTTCATTGAAGATCCAATGGGTAATTTAGTTGGTTTTACAAATCAAATATATGGTGATCAAATTAATGAAATGAAGGATTATTTTGTTTCTGATAAAATTGTTAAAGATGTAATTAATGCCGAAGCTAATAATTCAATCGATGTTAAAGATCCTAAAAAAAAGAGAATTGCAGTTTTAACTTCAGGTGGTGATTCTCAAGGTATGTGTGCAGTTGTTAGAGCAGTTGTCAGAGCAGGTATTTATTTAAATTGTGAAGTTTTCGGATGTTATGAAGGTTATTCAGGATTAGTTAAAGGTGGAGATTTATTAAAAAAATTGGAATGGTCAGATGTTAGAGGTTGGTTATCAATGGGTGGTACATTAATTGGTACTGCAAGATGTAAAGAATTTAGAGATCGGGAAGGTAGAATCTTAGCTGCAAAAAATATGATTTTAAGAGGTATTGATGCATTAATTGTTTGTGGTGGTGATGGTTCATTAACTGGTGCAGATTTATTTAGATCAGAATGGCCTGAATTAGTTAATGAATTAGTTAATAATGGTACATTTACAAAAGATGAAGTTAAACCTTATAAAAATTTAACAATTGTTGGATTAGTTGGATCAATTGATAATGATATGGCATTAACAGATCATACAATTGGAGCATTTTCATCACTAGAAAGAATTAGTGAAATGGTTGATTATATTGATTCAACTGCAACATCACACTCAAGAGCTTTTGTTGTTGAAGTTATGGGAAGAAATTGTGGATGGTTAGCATTAATGGCAGGTATATGTTGTGGAGCTGATTATTCATTTTTACCTGAACAACCACCAAATTCAGAAACTTGGAGAGATGAATTAAAAGAAATTTGTTTAAGACATAGATTAAAAGGTAGAAGAAAGATTACCGTTATAGTTGCAGAAGGTGCAATTGATAATAAAATTCAAAAAATTTCAAGTGAAGATGTTGAAAAATGTTTATCAGATATTGGATTAGATACTAGAATAACTAAATTAGGTCATGTTCAAAGAGGTGGTACAGCTGTTGCATTCGATAGATTTTTAGCAACTATTCAAGGTGTTGAAGCAATTAGAGCAGTTTTAGAAAATACTATAGATACACCAAGTCCAATGATTGGAATCTCTAATAATAGAATTGTTAGAATACCATTAGTTGAAGCTGTTAAGACAACAAAATCTATTGCTAAAGCAATATCAGATAAAAATTTTGATCAAGCAATGAGTTTAAGGGATGAAACATTTAAAGAATATTATTCACAATTTTTAAGTATTTCTAAAGGGGATGATAATGAAAAAAGTTTATTACCAATTGAAGAAAGGTTAAATATAGGTATAATTCATGTTGGAGCACCAACTGCTGCATTAAATGCTGTAACTAGAGCATCAGTTTTATATTCATTAAGTAAAGGACATAAAATTTATGGAATTGAGAATGGATTTAGTGGATTAATTAGGCATGGATCAATTAAAGAATTAAAATGGATTGATGTTGAAGATTGGCATAATATTGGAGGATCGAAATTAGGTACAAATCGTAGTTTACCGGATTCTGATTTTGGTACAGTATCATATTATTTACAAAAATATAAAATTCAAGGATTAATGATTATTGGAGGATTTGAAGCGTATCAATCAGTTAAATTATTAAAAGATGCAAGAAAATATTATCCAATTTTTAATTTACCAATAGTTTGTTTACCTAGTACAGTTTCAAATAATGTACCAGGTACTGAATATTCATTAGGAAGTGATACGTGTTTAAATGTATTAGTTAATTATTGTGACGCAGTTAAACAAAGTGCATCAAGTTCACGTCGTAGAGTATTTGTTGTTGAAGTTCAAGGAGGTAATTGTGGATATATTGCATCATATATTGGATTAGTTACAGGATCATTATCAGTTTATACACCAGAAACTAAAATAACATTAGATAAAATTGAAGAAGATTTAGAAGTTTTAAATAAATCATTTTCAAAAGATCAAGGTGATGAAAGGTCTGGTAAATTATTTATTAGGAATGAAAAATCTAGTGAAGTTTATACAACCAAATTAATTGCTGATATAATTAAAGAATCTGCCAATGGTAAATTTGAAAGTCGTACAGCTATACCAGGACATGTTCAACAAGGTAAAATACCATCATGTATGGATAGATTATCAGCTTGTAGGATGGGTATAAAATCATGTCAATTTATTGAAGAAAATAATAAAAAAATGAATTTACATATTGAAAGAATTCATAATAGAGATGATGGAGGTGAAGTTATATTACAAACACAAAAAGATTTAAAATTTATTTATAAACATGGTAAAAAACATGATATTAGTGAAAAAGATTTTAATGCAGTTTTATGTTCAGTTCAAGGTACAAAAGTTTACTTTAGGGATATTGATAAAATTTGGAATGATGAAACTGATATTGTTAATCGTAAAGGATTAGAAATTCATTGGACTGCGTTAGGACTTGTTAATGATATGTTAAGTGGACGTTTAATGATTAGGGAGAACAAGTCAAGTACATAATATAACTTTAATTAAATGTTGTAGATGTGCACATACGTTGGAAAGTTTTTTTATAACTAAAATTTATAAGCTTTTTAAAAATTTATTTTCATAGTTTTTTACAGTACAAGAATAATTGGCGAAAAAAAAGAAAAGGTTTGAAAAAAAAATATCGGTATTTTTCCGCAAAACAAAGCAAAACTGGAAAGGAAAAAGGAAACGGGAGATTCGTTTGCAAACAGTGCAGACGGTTGGGTAGTTTGATTTTTTTTTTCTACAATTTTAAAGTACAGGCAGCTTGGCGCCAGAGATGTAATTATGTATAGTGTAGTATAAGCGGTAAGAGTAAGGATGTTTTGTTGTGAATGTACACGTATACAATGTAAGAGCTGGATGCATTAAGTATTTGTAAGCGATATAAGTTAATATGAAGTTGAAGGTATCAGTAACAGCTTGGGATAATTAGAACGTTGTATTACCTTGAATAAGCTTTGTTTGTCCTTTTTGTTTTCGCATTTTTTTAGAATATGCGCCTAAAAGTTTGTATAGCGCATACCGAGAGGTTGCGTCATGTTGAGGTCGGTAAATGTTGCGAGTTTGGCAGCAGAGGTCTGGGAGAAGGGTGGGACGGGGAAAAAGGATTTATGTGTGCTCTATTGGGTGGTTAGAGCACAGGTGTTTGCAGAGGCATTATGTGCACGAGAAGCTTGCAGAGGGTGTGGATGCATGCGATGCACGGAGTCGCAGAGAGGCAGAGAGAGAGAGAGAGAGAGGAAGAGAGAGGAAGAGAGATCTGATATGAAAAGTATCAACAAAAATAATGTTGAATAATGCGCATGGACAGACAATTCAAATTAATTTGTTTTCGGGAAAGCTTAAATGATAAGATACCATTTGCTTAAGGGGCTAAAAGCACAACATTTTTTTTTGCGGTTGTTCTTGCAGTTGTTCTTGCAGTTGTGTTTGGTTGTATCTGGATTACACGGGTTGCATTGGGTTGGGCATGTTGTTGTGTGTAGCAGATGCAGAGAATACGTGTATGAGGGATGCAGACGGTACACCGTGTGCAGGCTTTGTGTAGGGTAGTGCCGAGTGTTGGGCGGGAGATTTAGCGGAAGGATTGGGGGCCCGGGCCGGGGGAGGTGCTTTTTTCCCTCTCTTCGGGGGGGGG
>JAJMLC010000190.1:0-28538 GCA_030569495.1 Pichia cabralensis
ATGCCAATGGGTTTTACAAGTGAAAATGTTAATGAGAAATTTAGTATTTCAAGATCTGAACAAGACGAATTCGCTGCTAATTCTTATCAAAAAGCTTATAAAGCTTCAACAAATGGCTTGTTCAAAGATGAGATCTTGCCAATAAATGTAGATATTAAAACAAAAATTAATGATAATAATGGAAATCCAAATTCACACCCACATTTAAAAAATTTAACTGTTTCAACGGATGAAGGCCCAAGAAAGAATGTTACTCCTGAATCTTTAAATAAGATTAAACCAGCATTTAAAAAAAATGGTAAATCACATGCCGGTAACTCATCTCAAGTTTCTGATGGTGCAGCCGCCGTTTTATTAATGACAAGGAAAATGGCTAAAAATCTTAATTTACCAATTCTAGGAAAATACATCGCAACAACTGTAGTGGGTGTTCCACCAGATATTATGGGTATCGGACCAGCAATTGCAATTCCAAAAGTTTTAGATATGGCAGGCTTATCATTGTCAGATATTTCAGTTTTTGAAATTAATGAAGCTTTTGCAGGTCAAGCACTATATTCAATCAAGGTCAATAATATAGATATCAATAAAGTAAACCCTCGTGGTGGTGCTATCGCTTTAGGACATCCTCTTGGATGCACGGGTGCAAGACAACTATGTACTCTTTTGCGTGAATTAAAAACAGGCGAATTCGGTGTTGTTAGTATGTGTATAGGTGGCGGTCAAGGTGCCGCATCTTTATTCCTTAAAGAATGAAAAGTTAAAAGCAATTGTTAGTTCTTATTCCTACTCATATTCTTTTTCTCCTGATTTTATGCTATACCCTCCTCCGGCTTTTTTTTTTTTCTTGTTTTAAAAAAAATATATTTTTTATAAAAACATGTGTTAATTGTCCCTTTTGGGGATTTTTGTAATGAAAGCTTATGATCAAACCGATGCTCGTGTCCGGTGACTATACAGCAGAGAGAGAAAATGAAAAAGAGCCACTTGTTTTTGATGCAGTCACGTGTTTCTTCACTGCGTGCATGAATTTTTTTTCCGTAACAGTGAAGACAAAATGAAAAAAAAACGAAAATAGCTTTACAATCATTGACAAACTTTATGTATTCTTTGTGAGGCGGGAATCTAGATATGCCAGAATCGAGTGAATCTGCAAAAGTGCAAATAAATGGAAATGCAGATTCTGCAAATACAAATACAAATATAAATAATAATAACAATAAGAGTAAAAATAAAAATAGGAACAGGAATAGGAATAGGAATAAGAATAAGAATAGTAACAAAACTAAACCTGAAGACGCTGCAAATGATAATGGAAATGAAGATAGCAAAAATAGCAACAGTGAAGATGCTAAAAGCAGCAATACAGGAAATTTCAAAACCAAAAACAACAACAGAAACAAGAAAACTGTGAAAGCTTTATATAAAGAAATTGAGAAATTGTTACCACAAATTAATCCAATTACAATAAATGGTATACAAACAAAAAATTTAAGTACTGAACCTTTAAAATATCTTGAGAATATAATAAATGACAAGAAAAATCAAAATGAAATTTTTATGACATTCTTAATGAAACCAACAGATCCTGATTTCCCTTATGATTTAAATTTACTAACTGTTACTTTATCTGTACCTCAATCATATCCATCCAAGTTACCTTCGCCTACGATAATGGTTTTAAATGATGATATACCAAGAGGATTTAGTGTTAATATTGAAATAGGATTTAAACAAATTGTCGCTACAGCACTTGAAAACAGGTTAAACAGGAAACTAAAGAACAATAAAAAACCTATTGAAAAGGAGAGCAAAGATGAAACAAAATTAAAAAATAAAGATAAAGGTAAAAAGGGAGGAGATGAAAAAGACGGAGACGGGGAAGAAGAAGAAGAAGAAGAGGAATTGAAGATCGATATGGTAGGAGGAAATGATTTGTTGGGAATGATTAAGACACTTGATAAATATCTTGAAAAGTTCTTAGCAATGGAAAAAAAGGATACCGTTAAACTAGTTAAAGTGATCAATAGAAAACAGAAGACAGTATCTGAGAAGGAGAAGGAGCAAATTGCTGAACAGGAGAGAATGGTTAAAGAAGCCGCAGAAGCTGCAAATGCTAGTCTATTAACAAGCAATAAAAGGTATGCAAAAAAAGTAGAAGATATTAACCTGTTCAAACAAAGATTGAAAAATAACCAGATAAAAGTGTTTAAAGATAATGCACAAGGTTCAATATTTAAAATGTGTTTATTATTCGGAGAAGAAAACCTTACAGTTGAATTCGATGAAAATGAAGAAGTTACAATCGAAAAATTCTATTTCAAGTTTACGGTTCCTAAAGATTATTTAACTAATCCGAAAAAAGGTTTGAAATTACTTGTTGACATGTCCAGTTCTTTCAACATTGAACTTATAAACTCTATTAAAGATACAAATATCAGATTGATTTTCGGTAAACTTCTTAATAATATGAGTAGAAATTTTGAAATATTTGCTACAGAAATAGCACAAACCAATTGTGAATACATGGATCAATCAGAAGGAACTAACTCTCTTGAAACTTGTAATAATATTCAGTTTTGGTCAATAACAAGTCAGTTGAATTTCTTCATTTGCAACATTCAAAAATTCATGAACGAAAAATCAGATTTCCAGAACTGGTATCATGCTAACAAGGAAATGAATAAACAGCTGTCCATGTAGTTACTTGTATAATACTTCTCAAAACTCGTAGTGTATCTTTCTAAAACCTCTGTTCCTCAGAGTCTATGTCAAATCCTCACACGCGTCTCACATTTTCCCTTGCCATGTATGCATGTTTACGATGCATCACAGAAGAGGTTGTGTGTTGCGATTGTTCCTCTCAACTGCATTCTCCCCATTGTTGTATCTATTCCCAAATATAAAGTCTCACTTATTCTAGTATTATAACTTGGATCACAAAAAGAAAAGTATGGATTCGGATACTAACATTCAACCAATTGATCCGATCCCATTCACACAACAAAATTCAGTACATAATGAATCTTTGCTTATTTCGAAAACGAGAAATGTAACAAGAAGAACGTCTAGTAACATCAATCAAGGATTGAAAAGCATAAGAAGAAAATCATGGTCGGGTCTAAAACGAATAGGGACAGGCACAAGTGTTGAATCATCTATTTCTACAACCTCCTCAAACACAAACACAAACACACAACGGGAGCATTCCATATCGTCTGAATCAACAGCAGCAAATAAAAAGTCGAGTCTGGAAACTCACTTTAGCTCAGGGTTTACACAATCATTGAATCAAAAAAATTTGGATACATCAGATATAGTCAAAGTTGGTTTGGAACTTGCTGGAACTGGATTAACTGAACCTCCTATTAAACAACAACTTCGCTCGAATATAAGCGATGTTAGTATCACAAGTTCCCCATATTCAAACCCTGTGTACTATAATTCATCCAATTCATCATCAGTGAATTCTCATGTTAACTTACAATCACCGGCTAATTATTTTTTGACACCTGAATATTTTATTACAAAATTGAAATCTAATCAAATAACGAAAAAAAATTATAGACTTCTAGATCATCTTATAAATAATAAAATAAACTCATCAGATTATGAACACTATGATAATAATGAATGGTGTAAGACTTTCATTGATTTAAATGGTATCAGTTTACTAGATAACAAATTAGCTGATATAAATATAATATCTATAAAGTCAGATGACCAATTAAAATGCGAATATCGTATTCTTTCAAGTTTAAAATGTTTAATTTTGAAACAGACAGAAAATAACCAAAATCACTCATTTTCTGAAAGTTTGATCAGAACTGTTACTTATAGCCTTATGTCACCGAAAATACATACAATAACTTTGGCAACCGGTATTTTGGTACTTCTGGTAGTGAATGATGGTTTTTCTTCTACTAAAATTATTTTGAAAACATTAGAAGATATCTCCGACTTAAATTCCTTGTTTATAAGAAGAAATGAAAATACAAACATGGACGTTTCACTTTGCGATAATCCATTCTCGCAATGGCTTCGAAGCTGTGTCGATTCTTTACAAAATTTAGTTAATCAAAAATATCAAGATGAAACTACTTTGGATATTATTCAAGAATTTTCTATACTTACATTGTTTCTTATTTGTGAAATTGTGTCTAGTTTTGAAAGTTTCAAATCTAGAATATTATTAAGGAAGAAATTAGAAGAGTCGGGCTTTCTTGAATTTTCTAATATAGCCAAAGCGCTTGATTATGATCCAGTCAATGATTTAATTCAAAGGTATAATAAGTACAAATATTTAGATAATGAAGTCACGAAAAATTCATATAGCTTTGATCCATTAAGAAATTTACCTCTCGGCGGTGACAATAAAGTTTTAACTGATGAAAATATTTTAGAAATTTTAGATAAATTACTTATAATAAAAAATGAGAGCAATGATCACACGAAGTACTATAATGCATTATATAATTTGGCCAAATATTTAAAAGATTCTGAAGATTTGGAATTTCAAGAGTCACGGCTAGCTTTAAATTTATTATTCGATAAGCTAAAAAATGATAAAATTGCTACTAATTTGTTATCTAGCATATGTTTGGGTGAAGATGATAAACACTTAGAAAGTAGTGATGTTCAAAAGAAATATTTACTTGGACGGACATTGGACCCATCATCTTCAGCTGATCTTCAATTAAAACTGACCAGAGAAAATACAAATGAAGCTGTTTCAAATATTGGCTTAAAATCAGGGGTTAAAATTACAAATATTTTGAAAGCAGATCATTCTGAAGTTTCGAAAATACACCCTGATAATATAAATGATAACTCACATTATATCCATTATAAACAAGGGTATGGGTATATAGGATCATCGATTGATCCAGAAAGTAGTGATGGCAAAAAAACTATTGCCAAAAAAGAATTTTTTGAACCTTACGATTATTATGATATGGGTGCATATTGGGACACGGTAAATAACAACAAAATTACAGATAAAAATATTAACTGTAGAATTGGGATCACTAGAAATGGTTCTGCTTCCATTGATGGTGATTTAGGAGAAGGACTAGGATCCGGTCTTGGATCTGGTTTAGGTCCAGGATTTGGACCAGGACTGGGATCTGGCTTAGGACCTGGCCTAGGATTTGGTATGGGGCCTGGTATGGGATCCGGTTTAGGTCCTGGCTTGGGACCTGGCTTGGGATCTGGCTTGGGATCTGGCTTGGGATCTGGCTTGGGATCTGGCTTGGGAGTAGGTGCTGGAACTGGAGCTGGAACTGGAGCTGGAACTGGAGCTGGAACTGGAGCTGGAATGGGTTCTCTAGTTTCTTTACCCCCGCCGCCACCACTACCTGAGAACTTGAAGTTTAATAATAAAACAGGAATTACACCAAAACCCAAAATTCCATTACCCCCACCTCCTCCGCCACCTCTTCCTAATGCCTTAAAAATAAAAAATAAAATTCCACCACCAGCTCCTCCACTGCCTGATAGTTTCTTCAAAAAAAAATCAAAAATTGAAGACATACCTACAAAAGAAGCTGAACAAACAACTAAAGAGAAATTCGTTGACCCAAATATTGAAAAACTTGATGAATTGAAAGCATTGAAAAGGTCACAAACTAAATTGAAACAAGTTCATTGGGATAAGATTGATAATATTGTAGATACACTATGGAGTGATTCAGATGACCAAAATATTAATAAGTTATTAGATGAAAGGGGTATTTTATCAGATTTAGAAGAATCATTTAAAGTGAAAGAAGTAAAGAAGAGAGTAAAAATTGTAAAAATTGAAGAAAAGAAAGAGTCGTCAAAAGTATCATTTTTACCTAGAGATTTAAAACAGACATTTGCTATCAATTTGTATCAATTTTCTAATATATCAGAGATGGAATTTGTTAGCAAAGTTTTAAATTGTGATAAAGAAATTATTAATGCTGCAAATGTTATAGAGTTTTTCAATAATGACTCAGCAATGGATTTAACTCCGAATTTACAAAAAGATTTTCAACCGTATTATTGGAACTTTGAACTTAAAACTGAACCTAAAAAAAATCCTGATGAACTTGAAAGATATGATAGAATATATGTGGAGCTTTGCTACAATTTATCAAGATATTGGAAAGCTAGATCTAGAGCATTATTTGTTGCCAATACTTATGAATCTGATTATAATGATATTATGTACAGGTTAAACTTATTGGAACTTGGTTTAAACGAAATTAAATCATCTAAATCGTTGATTGAAGTTTTAGCACTAATTAAAAACATTGGAAATTTTATGAACGATGATTCTAAAATTGCATTAGGTTTTAAACTATCCACTTTACAAAGATTGAGATTTCTGAAAGATGTCACAAACAAATCGAGTTTGTTAAATTATATTGAGAAAACAATCAGAATCCATTTTACTGAATATAAAGACTTTGCTGATGAACTTTCGGGAATCAAAAAAATATCAACGTTAAATATTGACGATTTGGAGAAAAGCGTAGATGATTTTGTTTCGTTGATAAACAGTTGTTCTAGACAAGTTAAATCTGGTTCATTAAGTGATACCTCTAAAATGCACCCAGATGATAAAATTACAGAATATTTTGGGAAAATCTTAAGTAAAGCTGAGAAAAAGGCCGAATCTTTGAAAGATCGTCTTACTTTTACATTAGGAAACATGGAGAAAACAATGACATATTATGCTGAAAATTATACTGATAAAAATAGCAGGAATACTTTTTTTATGAAATTTGTAACATTTATCAATGAATACAAAAAGGCACATTTAGATAATATTAGATTAGAGGAAGAAGAGAAAAAAAAAGTTATTAGGCAAAAAACAATGGACGATATGAAAATTAAGAAAAAGAACAAATTTAAAAAATCTACTAGTGAAAGAGATATAGTTGTACATCTTCTAGGTAAACTTGAAGAAAAGAAATTACAGGATTCTACAAGAGTTGTTTTAAAGGAAGAAGAGCATGTACCGGAAACCCAGAATTTGCATAGTGACATAAACAATAATGACGGGATTCAAAAAAACGTTAAGCATGAAGAAAAGACGGAGACTGATTGTGGTAATGAAAGTATTGTTGACACGTTGATGGATGTGACATTAATGGATGATGAAAATACAAAAAGTGATAAAGACGTTAGCTTAAGTAACATTTTGAACGATTTGACAGATAAGATAGTGGAAGATACGAAAACTGAAAATGCACAAGAAGACATAAGAGGACAAGGTTTAAAAAATGAAGATTGTGGCATTGCAACAATTACGCCAATGAATGCATTGGAGAAAGTTGAAGATGAAGATATTAGCTCAACAAACGATAAAATACAAGAAGGAAAAAATTTAGCCAGTGATGATAGTGATAATACAGAAAGTGAACAAGCTACTATTTCTGAAAATGTTAAAGGACAGGCCCAAAATACAAACGATAAAGCGGAAATTCAATCCAAAAAAGAGGATAGAGAAATAATAGTAGACGAACCCGTTTTAGGAGCATTAGAAAACCAAGAGTTTTCTGTTAATAATGATATAAAACAAGAAAATATTGTTGTATAATATAAATTTGAACACGCACAAACGATTTTTCTTATATTGTTATTCTAACTTTATAAATCTGCATTATATAAAACACATTTAGCATCTATGTACATTAGTCTGCATATATAATATAAAAGAGAAACTTGTAAAAATTCAATCAGAAAAAAATTACATGGAAACCTATCAAACATCTACGAAGAGTGACTTTAAATATGTAGATTTTTATAATTCTTCTTCAGATATATCTTGTTTTTCATCAGTAATAACGTCATCAGATTTGTTATTTGGTTTAATTGATAAATCAATTACTTTTAGTAAATATATACCCATAAATGCTAAGAATAGGTAGAAAGCAGCATATAATGGTTTCTGGATCATATTATAATTAGAGTATTTATAACGTAAAACGATTTCTAAATTTTTCATTTCGTCAACTAAATTCTCAAATTCAAATGATACCTTAACATGACCTTCTTCAATGTCTAAGTAGGAAAATTCATTGGAGATTACTGGTTCTTCAGAACCGAAAGGTAAAGCATAATCTATAACTTCAGCACCTTCAGGAAGATAAATGTTAAAATTGATTTTTCCATAAGTAGTATCAAGAATACCGTCTAAAATATGAGCATTTAAAATGTATTCTTCATTATTTTGTTTTAAGAATTGAGTTAAATCATAGTTCCAACCGATTGTAAAATTATAATTCCAGCCACCAAATAATGGGAATCTTGGACGAACAATTAATTCTTCATTATAAAATTGAGAAGTTGAAACGTTACCGACTTTATCAACAAAATAAATGGAATTTTCTTGAATTTCTTTAGTTTTATCAAATGGAATTCTCAAAGCATTAATTGACCAATGATGTTTCAAACCGATTTTTTCATTCAAATATTCAGCTCTTGAGAAACCCTTATCTAGTTTTGGTCCATGATTGGTTACTTCATAATATTCTTCCAGTTGTAAAGTATTGGACCAATGTGAAACCCATAAATCTCTTTTCAAATAATTCACATAAGTTAAAGGTGTGGTTTTAGTGAAAGTAAAGCTGTAATCAAATATACTGTTTGATGGGATCACATCAGAAGATTTGCATACAACACTATTTTCATTTAAGTTGGTATCGAATTCAAAAGGTAATGTAGCATTGCCAAATGTTTCAAAAGAGGCAGCATTAATAAATCTCAAAGAATAAGAATTAGTATCATATGGTGATAAGCAATAAGCTGGGGTGTCAACTTTCAAAGTCTGATCTGCTGTCATTGGAATATGTTCAGGATATGGAACCATTTGATTAGTTAAAATACAAGAAACAGTAAATTTGAAATCTGATTTTGGAGCAATTGGGTAAGGTAAAGCAATTGAATAATAAACGTAATCATCGTCATTTAAAGGTATTTGTTTGGATTGCAAAAGTGATCTTTTACCACTTGGATTTTCAGCTATCACAACAACAAGTGAAATATCTTCTTTGAGATAATTTGGTAAGGCAAAAATATACTGAGACTGAGGATCAGAAGCTATATTTTTTATTTCTATATCATGTCTTTCTTTAACAAAAGTTTTAGATAAGTCTAATGTTTTCTGGTATTGTGTATTTTCCCATACTTTTTCAAAAGGTTGAATTGCCAAAACCGTTGATATCAAGGTTACGAAAAGCTGTATAATAAACCTCAAATTTTTCATTTTCCCTAGTACTCAATTGAAATCTTTCTTTAATATTAGCTCTCAGTCCTTTCTCTTGTGCAATGGCTATCAGAGTACCACCTTTGTCCCTCAACAGCTTTCATTCACACGTTGCTGAAATGGAAAGTACGTGTCTTTCCTTCGCCATGCGCCGCAATTCCCATAGCACGACGATCGACGCTGATTTTTTGAAAACGTAAACATTTCCGGTGCACTGGTGGTGTCACGTGCGGGGCTCAGCAATTTTTTGTTGATTTTTTTTTTTGGTGTTTTTTTTTTTCAAAAATTTTTTGTGGTTTTTGCACTTTTGCTAGCAGCTTGCCAGGAATAGTACTTTCCCGGAGGTGTAACTTTGCTAAACAGACAGTAATCCCCTGGTATTTATGGCTAGAAAACAGAGACAAAATAAGAAAATTGTGTTTTCTGACACAGAGTATGAAGCTCCTAAAAATTCGCCAATTGACCAAGAAAGTGGATATGTAAGAGATACCAAAAACACAAACGATGGCATTAAAAAGCCTTATATCAATAAAAATAATGGTAATAATTCATACAAGACCGTTTTTTTTGACGATAAATCAACAGAAGATAATGAGCTGGAATATTCGAAGGAAAATCCAGATAGTGATGACGAATATGTTAGGCAGGAGCAAAAGTTAAGTAGAAGTAAACTTCAGCAAAATGCTGAAAAATTATATGAGATAAGAAAAACATTGCCTATTTTTAAAGTGAAAGACGAAATAGTACCGGAGCTTTTGAAAAACCCAGTTACAATATTAATTGGTGAAACTGGTTCTGGTAAATCCACACAAATACCCCAATTTTTAATGGAATATATATCCGATAATAAGAATATAGCGGTTACACAACCACGTAGGGTTGCGGCAATGAATTTGGCAATGAGAGTTTCTGAAGAATATGGTTGCCATGTTGGTCAAGAAGTAGGTTATTCCGTTAGATTCAATAATGTTACTTCCCGTCACACTAAGTTGAAATATATTACTGATGGTATGTTGTTGAGAGAATTAATGATTGATCCAAAATTGAAAAAATATTCAACTATTATTGTTGATGAAGCCCATGAAAGAACAATCTTAACCGATTTACTTATAGGGTTTTTAAAAGGTTTGATAATTGAAAGGAATAAAGATAGTAAGAGTCCAGATTTTAAAGTCATTATCATGTCAGCAACTTTAGATGCTGATAAATTTTCAAAATTTTTCAATGATGCACCAATCTTATTTGTCGAAGGTAAAATGTATCCAGTGGAAAGATATTATATCAGTAAACCTGCAGATGATATATTGGACGCAATGGTAAAATCAATAATACAAATAAATCAAGGTGAGCAAACAGGTGATATATTATGTTTCCTTCCAGGTCAAGAAGATATCGATAAAGCAGTTGATATTTTAAATAAAATAGCACCGGAATTACCAGATGAAGCACCCTTGATCATTCCAATGCCATTATATGCAGCATTACCTCCACAGCAACAAATGAAAATTTTTTCTAAATTAAAACCTAATCAACGTAAAGTAATTATTTCTACCAATATTGCAGAAACTTCTGTTACCGTTCCTGGTATTAAATATGTTGTTGATAGTGGACTAAGAAAAGTTAAAGTATGGAGACATCAATTAGGGTTATCTACATTATTAACTGTACCTATTTCAAAAGCATCTGCAACTCAAAGAGCTGGTAGAGCAGGTAGAGAATTTGAAGGTAAATGTTTCAGATTATACAGAGAGTCAGATTATTTAAAACTTACAGATACAACAGAACCAGAAATTTTACGTTCTGAAATCATATCTCCAGTATTAATGTTGAAAAAATTAGGAGTGGATGACATTCTTGGATGGCATTGGCTTGAAAATCCTGGGCAAGATTCACTAATTGCATCATTACAACAATTATATAAATTAAATGCATTGAATAATTTAGGTAATATTACAGAGTTAGGTGAAAAAATGGTTGTTTTGCCTGTTGCACCTCATTTAGCATCAGTTTTGATTAAAGCACAAGAATTTGGTACATCAGATGAAGTTATCGATATCGTATCATGTTTATCTGTTGATAATTTATTACTAACTCCTTCAAGCGAGAAAAGAGATGAGGTTAATTCATTACGTAAAGATACTTGTACAATGGGATCGACATATGGTGATTTGATAATGTTAAAAGAGTTATATGATATTTTTAATACAATCAAAGAAGCAGATGAACGTAAAAAATGGTGTAAAGATATGTCGATATCTTATAAAGGTTTCAAAAATGTTATTAGGATAAGGAAACAAATAAGTGAATATATGAATTTGTTGGGCTCAGATAACTACAGTGGTGATGATAAAATGGATGATGATCTATTTGAGTCTATCAATAAGCAAAATAAGCCTATCAATGTGGAATATATACTAAAATCATTTCTTTCTGGGTTTATATCAAATACTGCTATAGGTATGCCAGACAGAAGTTATAGAACTGTTACAAATGGTAATTTAATATCTGTTCACCCATCATCATTATTATTTGGTTCAAAAAAAGACGCTATAATGTATATTGAATACGTGTATACGGTAAAAGGATATGCACGTAATGTTTCAGCCATAAAACTAGAATGGTTACAAGAAGTAGCACCACAATTACAAGGTGCTAAAGTTAGTACCACTAATTAGATTATATATGTACATAAAATATTAATAAAATAATAATACATTTTAAATTTTTCAAACTCTTTTTCCCTGTCTATATTTTTTATTAGTAATCATTTAGATTTTCTTTAACATAATTTTTACTTCTTAACTCTTCAATATACTCTTTCCATAATATATTTGATGAAAGTGTATTGGCATTACCGCAAATAATAAAACTATATTTAGCTCTAGTTAAAGCAACATTCATTCTTCTTTTGTCAGACATAAAACCTATGTTACCATTTTCATTTGATCTAACACATGATAAAAGTACAAAATCCATTTCACGACCTTGGAAAGCATCGACTGTAGCAATAATGATACCATTAACTGTACAAACTGTAACATTCTTTTTATCTGACAAATCTTCTTTATCAACAGTCATTGTGGTTTTCAAATGATTTGGATTAATTATTTCATTCTTTTCAAGTGTTTTAACAAGTAAATCTCTTTGAGCTGCATAACCTGTCATTATACCTATCTTTGAAGGCAAAATATTTTTTTCTGTCATCAGTCTAACAATCATAGTTTCAATATATTGAACCTCTTTTGGATTGATCCAAGAAAATCCTAATTCTTCACCCGTTACCGAGAAAAACTTGGATTCAGTTGCGCCAATACCTTGATGATCAAAGAAGTAAACAGGATATTTAATACCTGGAATTTTCCTCTGTTCTTCAGTTATACCATCTTTCAATTTATTATCGTAAAACTTTCTTCTTGGATAACTTGAAATATCCGGATGCATTCTATATTGTGTGTCAAGCATGTGATTTCCTTTATACGTACCATTTGATAAAACTCTTTCAAATAAAGACATTTCTAAACTTTTGACCCTTGTAAAAACACTTAATTGGGCAGTATCTCCGACTAAAACAATTTTTTTACAACCTTTAGCACCAAGTGGAATCAAAGTAGATGGCTCAGATGATTGAGTAGCTTCATCCATAATAACAACAGGTAAACTCTTCAAATTTTTCAAGTGTGGACCTGCAATACCAACTGTTGTAGAAAAGATAATATTTGCCTGTTTAACAAATTGCTCTGAGTATTTAGCGCAAGTATCCAAATATTTTTGGAATTGATTAAAGCTAACACTTGATGCATCTCTTCTCAAATTTCTTTCCACTTCCTTCATATTTGGTGGTAAAATATCACTCACTTTATTATGTAAACAAACAGAACCCAAACGATGATTTTTATCATATTCTCTCTCTTTTGAAAGTGAAGTAATACGGACAATTCTATCTTTATATTTGTCTATCAATTTTTCAGCAATATTATCAACAGCTAAATTAGAAGCTGCAACAACTAAAATTGGATAATAATTTAATTCACTTAATAATTTTAGAATAATTTCATAAATGGTAGAAGTTTTACCAGATCCTGGTGGACCTTGCAAAATAGTAATGGAATTATTTAAAACTGATTGCAATGCTTCTTTTTGAGAGTCATTTAATTGGTTATGATAATTCTTGATAACGTTGTTGAATTTGATTTGTTTAATAGGTTTAGTACCTAAAATTAAATTAATGAAATCACCATTCTCAACATTTTTCATTGAATTCAAAATTCTTCCTAAAATGTTGCCACCTGGTAAGAAAACAAAATTTCTACCATTTTCATTAACAGGGAATTTAGAAGCGTTCCAATCATATAATTTTAAGAAGAAAGCAGATTCTAATTTACTCTTATTGGTAGTAACTCTTCTTGGGGGTTTCTTGAGCTGACGGCCGTGTTTAGATTTTAAATTTGAAGTCAATTTATTGCTTGAAATGAAGGCACACCAAAATTCAGGGATTTCATCCCAATCTAATTGGGCGTCTGATTTCCTGAAGATGAAAATTGGTTGGTTTTTAATAAAAGGTTGTTTCTTTAAATGATGTTTATCTGCGTTAACATATAAATCAAACCAGGTTTTAGTTGAACCTAACATATTACAAGTAGTTTCATCAATCCATTCAAACTCAACTTCAGAGCAGATATTTTCTGCATGTAATTCTTCCAATAATAAACAGTAAGTTAAATAATTGTAATATTCACTTAAATTATCAAACTTTAATTTAACACCATCAGGTAAAGTCTTTTTAATTGTGTTTTTCAAGATTTGAAATTTAGTCTGTATTCCGGCCTCAGTTCTAAAATCATTAGGCTCTGTTACTTTAGTAGTTGTGGTTTTATTAGTTGGTGTTGATTCTTTTGAACTTGTTTGTTTTTTGGTTGTTGTTTTTGACATGTCAAGCTTATACTCTTTATATAATTTTTCAACTTTTTCCTTTTGGTATGACTTTAATCCAAGATGTTTCATTGAAAGATTATTTTTTCTTAATTCTAAGGCTTGCAAGATTTTTGGATTGATTTTGGCAATTTGTTCACTTTGTGGTTTAGTATTGGTTATTTTCTCCTTTTTATTGTTATTTATAGATGTATTTGAAGATTTTTCAATAGATTTAGTTGAACTAGCAGAAGAATTCTTATCTTTCATTTGTGATTTCTCAACCTGTTTTTCAGGTTTACTTTTTTGATTTTTGCCCAAATTTAAATCCTTTGTTGATGAGCCTTTCTTTTTTCTTTCCAAAGATTCAAACGATCTTTTTTCAGCTCTTCTTTCATCTTGGGATTGGTTAATAATGGAATTTTCCTTTTTGTTTGACTTATCAATTTTTTTAGATTTCGAAGTTTCCAACTCAAAAAGTTGTTGTAATTTTTGTTTTTGGTTTTTATTCAAATTAAGTTTTTTAATTGATTCACCTTTCATTTTCAAATCTAAAGCTTTTAAAACTTTATCATTTGCAGTTGTTGTAGTGGCTTTATTTTCCTTTTGAGCTGATTTTAAATCTGATTGCTCATTTGTTTTAGCATTTGAAATTAGAGATTTCTGTTGTTTATCTTCTTTAACTTTAGACTCTTGCTTAATTTCCTCATTCTTTTTAGATAAATCCGTTGATGATTGATTATTTGATATATCGTGTCCATTTTCATTTTGTTGTAAATAGATTATATTTTGGAAGTCATTATAATGTTCATCATTAAATAATTTTGATAAGAATAAAGGATCTGATTGCTTAACAATATTAGTTTTTGGATCAACACATGAAAGGCAGTAACAAGTCAAATCGTCATCAACGCATAAATTTTCTTTAGTATTACAATTGAAACATTTCAAACTTGATAAACGATAAAGGTGATCTATATATTTAAATAAAGTTTCATTGGAACTAAATGAATAAATCAAATGATCTAAATTGGCATTTTCTAAACAGGCTGTACAACATGAAATTAATTTTTTACCATCAACTAAAATGATTTTAAGTTTGGATAATGAATTATCATCACATGAATAGCATTTAATATTTTCTTTAATTGGGAAGTTCACAACAGACATATTGTCATGATTAAAAGAATTATAATGTTCATTGGCAGTTGAATAACTGATCAGTTCAATTGGACAACAATCACAATGATATTCTAATTCATCGAATATATTAACATTCATATCAATAGGATCTGAGAAAAATTTATTAGTATTTGCAGTTTTACTGAGTTGAATATTTTCATTAATGACATCAGGTTTTGGTAATTCATTTTGCTTATTGTTATCATTAGTGGACTTTTCATTATTTTTTTTTAAATTTTCATTTTTAACTAATGGTTTATTTTGTGATTTATTAGTATTATTTCTTTTCTTTTTGTTACTTGAATCTTTTTTTTTATCGTTATTTGAAGATTTCAGCTGTGAATTATTGTCCCTTGTGGTTTTCTTTCTGCGCATCATTGCGTGTTACGCTTGTTTGAAGAAGAAATCGGGGAGAAAAAAAGGGAAAAAGAAGAGAGAATGAAGCTGAAGAAAAAAAAAGATACATGTTTTCGCCTTTCAGCAGCGAAGGATGCAAAGCTGTGTGAACTGTCTTCAAATTTGCTATGTGAGTTTATGTACGACAGAAGAATGATGTGTGCTGTAAACTAAAATGTTTGATGGTTAGTGTAATAGTAGTATCTGGTATCTGTAAGTGTTTGTGTGTGTGTTTTTTTTAGTTGTAGAGTATTAAAATATCACAATATAAAGACAAAAATTAGGTATATATAAATGTATAGATATTGAGTTTTAAGACTATATGAACTCCTGATATATAAATAACCTATACAAGCTTGGATACTGCTTTTTTTTCAATATTTATTAAGAAATAAACACAAAAAAAGGAAGGAGTGATAAAAGCTTATATAACAGATATATTTAAATAGCTTGGAAATCTTGGCCAGCTAAAGACCAATTATTATCATCTATATCATTTGGATCAACAACGTCAATTTCCATCCAACTATCGATCCAATTTGATACAACATCAGAGAACCAGAAATCTTTATTTGATTTAATAAAAGAATAATGACCACCTAAATCGGATGTTGCCATATACATATATGGGTGTCTTCCGATTTCCAAATTTGGAAAATCGGTTGAAATCATTGGATCATCCATTGAATTGATAACTAAGAAAGGAGTTTTAATTTTGAAAATTCTAATAATTGGAGATGCAGTATAATAATACATTTTACCACTTGGTAAACCAACCAATTTACAAGTAAATTGATCATCAAATTCATAGGGATGTTTAATTCTCTTTTTACATTCATTATAAATATCCATACTGAAAATTTCACTATTTTGAGATAAAACTGACATATTTGATTTAACCATTTTCATCAAAAAATAATTAACTGCAGGTTCAAATAAATAATGACCACTTAAAGATTTAGTTATATGTTGCATTGATTCATTTAAATCCCAAGGAGAAGAAATTGAAATTGCTGAAGTAATTTTAGAATTTTTACCTTCTTTTGCGCAATAATTTGCTAATTGTAAACCACCAAATGAATAACCTATAACATGAATTTGTCTTTTACTACCATAAATTTTTTTTAATTTATTAATTATAAATTTTAAATCATCAGTTTCTAATCCTGTATATAAATAAGCAGTTTTAATAATTGATCTACTACAACCTCTTTGATTTAAAACAACAACGTGATGACCTTTATTAAATAAATTAAAACAAGTTGATCTAATTGGAGCTTCTTGAATACCACCTGCTAAACCTGGAATTATAATAGTAATTGGATAATTATCATTTAACCAAATATTTTTAACCCTTTCATTTAATTCATTTTCTTTATAATATCTACAACGTGGATGTAATTTTGGGTAACCTTCAGGTAAAGTTTCATTATATTTTTGTTTAAATTTAATTGGATCTAAATCATCTTCATTTGGTTTAACAACGTAATCTAAAGTGAATTCACCTTTATGTAAATGTTTATAAACTGATTTATTATTTGAATCAATTTCATTAATTTCAATAATTTCTCTTGCATAAAAAACTGGGAAATTTAAATGAAAATCTGCTTTAAAAGTATATAAAGTTTGTAAAGTACCAGTAAATAAATAAGGTAACAGATTATATTTTGCACCATCTTTAAGTTCAGGTATTCTAGTTTCAATAAACTTTTCAAGTGAAATTAAACTTCCTGTTGAAGTTTCATTATCAGTTATCGATTTTAAAGGTAATTTAACAGAATCTTTTGAATGATAAGCGTGAACTGTGTTTCTGAATCCCCAATTTGGAAGTAGCATCGTTGTTGAGCTTGATGTTGTGTATTTATTCCAGTTATACGAGGAAAGGAAAGAGAAGCAGGTGGAAAGAGTAGAGAGTTTTGCATACAAACCTAAGATGCCTATTCTGTGATTCCGTTTTTCATCCGAAAAGGGGACCTCGGCCAAACTGTTTTGAAATTTGCCGAGAAAAAACAGGAAAAAATTTGGTAAAAAGTTGGGCCGGGTCACGTGACACGATGATTTTTCAGTTTTTTTGTTTCGGTTTTTTTGCTATAGAATATATATATAACGTGTAAGGATCATTAATAAAGTTGGAAAGTAGAGGGGGGAGAAAAAAAAGATATGGAGATGAAAAAAAAAGCCAGTCGTTAGTTGATGCATTATTCTGATTTTTCAGGTACGTACATGTTTGGTAAGTTTATTGGTTTAACAATGAAATAAGAATTGGTTTTATCAGCTAAACCTGCAAGCATATTGTAGAAACCAACACAACCAGCTAAAATACAAAAGAAACCACCAGCTTTGAATAATTTAACTGAACCAATAAATTGAGCAATTGTAAATAATAAAACAAAGAAGAAAATAAGGAAAATTAAAAGTGATAAAGCAAATGTTGATCTCCAAGTACACAGCCAAATTGTGAATGAGAATATAACCCAAGGTAAAAAGAATATACCGATTGATTGACTAAATTCATATTCTGATGCATAAGATGTTGAAATATTACCAACATCCATTAAAACAAATGAGTAAGAAGACCAGAAACCACCAAACATTAAAAATGTACAAGAAGCCCATGTATTACCAATTATAAAACAGAGTATACCAACAATAATTTCAACTAAACCTGAAGTTGTTAAAAATGCACCTAGTAAAGTATTTGCCATTGTAACACTTCTTGCATGCATTTGAACCAATCCTAAAGATAAAGCTGAAGCTGCAAAAGCTCCCAACCCTGCTGGTACCGGATTACCATATTCTTTCAGTTCACGAGTTTTCTCTCTAGCGGAAACTTCAAAAGTACCACCAAAAGCATTGGTGAATTCGTGTTTGGAAATTGGAACATTGTTGATATAGATGTGATCATTATCGTGACGGAATGAAGTGTGAGAAATTTCATGATCGACTCTTGGGAATCCTTCGTTAGAGTCGGAGCCTCCTCCGTTTTTTTCAACGTCTTGGTTAAAAGAGTCTGTAGTAGTTGTCATTATGTGTGTATGTATTAATTAAGTGAATGTTTTTTGTCTAAGGAATAAATAATTGTTTGAATTCCACCAATTAGAGAGAAACGAGAAGAAAAGCAGGAAAAGCAGGAAAAAACAGGGGAACTGAGAGAAATGGGGAAAAAAGGGGGACTATTCCACCCTTTATATTTGCAGAACTCTGCAGTGGCATTCTCTGTTGCAGAAAAAGACACTGTGTAGAGTTCAGCATCCGCAAATGCGGGGGGTGCAAGAATGTGCCAGCTTCTCCACAAATTGCAGACGGGGTGAACCCGGACACCGGACTTTCTGCTCAAAGATGCACCCCATGCCGCCGGTTTTAGCGTCAGCCGTTCGCGCTCCCCGCTTTGTGCATGTCGAGCTGCTCATTTCCCGCGTGGCGTCGGTCGGCCTGCATGTCGGACTCCTGCTAATAATTTTTGAAAAGAGAGGAAAAACGGCGCGTCGATGGGCGCGTCGATCGATGCGCCGATGGACGTGGATTTTTTTCTTATTTTTTTTTTTCTTTTTCTCTTTTTTTTTGCTGGAGATTGCCGTATTGTGGAAACAGACAAGAAAAACACACACACACACACACATTCTATTTTTAAGTATTTACGAACACACTCCTTTTTGTTTTTCAACGCTTGATCGTGATCGTGATCCTGGTCTGAGTTTTGGTCTTTATCCATTTCGGGAACCAAATGTTATTGATTAACATTAAACGACATACAAAGAAATTCTTTTCGAATTCTAGCAATATAAAAATTGCTTTGACTCTAATATTGGTTATAATACTATACTTTGTTGTATCAGTTTCCAAAAATAATAATAATAACAGTAATAATAATTTGAATATTAATAATAATAATAGTAAAAATATTAAAAATTCAAATTCAATCGTTCAAAAAAATAGAGGCAAAGCACCACACAACTATAATTCCAATATTGATTCAAAATTAAATATTAAAAATTTACCAAAAGATCATATAACTCATTTTAATTTAAATTTACTTCAATCTACCAGTAATGCTTTAGAGAATAATGAAAAAATCTTAATTTTAACTCCAATGTCAGTTTTCCATTCAGGTTATTGGGAAAATTTATTAGAATTAACTTATCCAAGGGAATTGGTTGAATTAGGTTTTATCTTCCCAAGAACAAATGATGGTGATTTAGCTTTAAAAAATCTAGAAATTGAAATTAAAAAAATTCAGAAAACTAAGAATAAATTTTCTAAAATTACAATTTTAAGACAAGATTCAGATTCTCCAATTTCTCAAATTGAGAAAGATAGACATGCTTTAAAAGCTCAAAAAATTAGAAGATCTCAAATGGCGACAGCTAGAAATTCTTTATTATTTTCAACGATTGGACCTTTCACTTCTTGGGTTTTATGGTTAGACGCTGATATTGTCGAAACTCCTAAAACTTTAATTCAAGATTTAACTTCTCATAATAAACCTGTTTTAGCTGCTAATTGTTATCAAAGATACTTCGATAATGAGAAAAATATCGATTCAATTAGACCTTACGATTATAACAATTGGGCAGAATCTGATGAAGGTTTATCAATTGCTGAAAAAATGTCCGATGATGAAATAATCGTTGAAGGTTATTCAGAAATTGCAACTTATAGACCGTTAATGGCACATTTTTATGATCCAAGAAGTTCAGTTACTGATGAAATGCCTTTAGACGGTGTTGGTGGTACTTGTTTGTTAGTTAAAGCCGACGTTCACAGAGATGGTGCAATGTTCCCAAATTTCCCATTTTACCATTTAATCGAAACTGAAGGTTTTGCTAAAATGTGTAAAAGATTAGGTTACGAAATTTTCGGTTTGCCAAACTACTTGGTCTATCACTACAATGAGTAGTTGTTTTGATCCAGCCATCCCAACTAGCCATCTCAGCAACTTAGATATACATACTGCATATATACTTCCTATATACTTGTGTCCCCACCCCCTTCTATACTGTCTTACTCATCACATTCTCTACCTCTACCGTGTCTCTCTCTCTCTCTCTCTCTCTCTCTCTCTCTCTCTGCAAATGGAGATATCGTGCTCCATCGCGGCAGCATTACGTAACACAAAGCACACTTCTCCTTATCAGTAGCAAGGGGAAAAAACAAACAAGGAAACATTATTGATAATTACCCACTTCACCACACTCTCTTCCCCTGCTGTACAGCTAAATCTTGCAAACTTAGGCTTATGAATGAAAAAAACCAGCTACCTTCAAATATCGACATCATAAACGTTTTGAAAAACTCAAATCTGACTCCGTCCCAAAAAGTTTCTGTTATAACAGAAATTAATAACAAAAATCAACCCTCTAAAAGTACGTTCCTGCAAAAACTCTATATATACTACACACTCTCTTTTTCTCTTGCTGCTTTTGCTTCTCATAAACTATTCCTGATACTAACTACATGTATATAGATTTATCCCATGTGCCTTGTAAGTTTTTCAAACAGGGAGCTTGCCAAGCAGGCAACTCTTGTCCGTTCTCACATGCAACAGATATCCAATTAGATTCTCAACCATGCAAGTACTTTCAGAAAGGTAATTGCAGGTTCGGTATCAAATGTGCATTGGCTCATGTGTTACCTGATGGCAGGAAAGTTAATACTAAGATTTTACAAAATTATCCAAAGTTCCCAAATAACAATAATAATAACAATAATAGTAACAATGTTGAAGCTATTAATATCAATGACACTAAATCAAATGATTTTAATCATTTCTATCAAAATTCAAACACCCCTTACAATATCTCACCATCTCAAAATCATTACACTTATAATCCTAGCACCACCCAATCATTTTCCACTTCGTCACCTCCCCAATTATCATCTTTTACTGTGGCTTCAACTGCTCCTGAATTTTTCGATTCTGCAAATTTAGCAACATCTCCGTTTAAAAATAACTCTATCTGGTCGAACAATACCAATTCATCTTTTACTAACAATGATAATATTTCAAATAATGTAATGAGTATGTCCGTTAATGATATTAACAATTTAAATATGAAAAATAATAATCAACATTTTATAAGATCTGTATCTTTCTCAAATACCTCTAACGTTAATATGAAATCAAGCAGTAATAATAACCATTTCAACTCTCCAAATCAACAACATCATTTCTTATCTAATGCTTCTCCTAATGCATCATATTTTGAAAGACATTATTCTGCTGATATTAACAAAGCAATTATAGACTCCGAAGACGAAGGAGAAGAAGAAAACCGAAATGAAAATGAAAATAGAAATAGAAACGATGAAAATGATGATACAGAGGATGTTGATTACATCCCAAGTTCATTAAACGATCTTCTTACTCCTCAAGAACTAAAACGTAGAAAATCTAGGCCTTCGTTTAATAATCCACTACCTGTTTTCACTAATTTACAACACGGAATCGATGATGAAACTCCGTTTGTTATGGAATAGTTGGTTTAGAAACTGTAGAATTTTCATGAAAAGAAACTGAACAAAAAAAAAGAAAAAAAATTAGGTGGGTTTAAAAAAAGATTTGTATTTTATTTGACATATTAAGGGAAAAATGGATGGAAAAACAAGTGGATTGAACATTGAGTATATATTATATATATATTATATAAAATTAAAATTAAAATTAAAAGCTAAGAGAAGTGTTTTGAAATTAAAAAAGTAAAGTAAGGTTGAGTTATTCTACATTACTATAGAAGAAAATGGCAAGTTCCGATCTGGATTTTTCTATCGTTATTACTGTTTTCACTTGTTTATTCTTTATCGCTATAATTTTGTATATTTAATTTGTATATAAATATATATATAGAGAGATATGTGTGTGTGTGTGAAAATCGGTTGTTTATTAATCAACTACTTGCAAAACCATAAAATACAAAACACTAAATAAGAATGAAAGAGGATGCTTTAAATAGGGATACTTTATAAAAAGAATATTCTCAATATTGAGAACTAAATTTAAAATAATAGTAAAGAATTAACGGTAATCAGTTTTACCCATACCTCTTTTACCACTGAATAAATGTTTTGGCATTTTAGTACCAATAACTCTATCAGCTTCACCTTTCTTGGAATTTCTATTTCTTTCTCTTCTTTCCATTTTAACAATTCTTTCAGCTTTAGATCTAAGAGCTCCATCATCGATACCATCATTTAATCTATCAGTTTGATTTAATGGTTTAATACCACCATTAACAATATCATCTTCAATTGAACTACGTAAAATATCAGAACCTTTAGGATTATAAGATTTATTAGATTTACCCTT
The DNA here is from genome assembly GCA_030569495.1 of Pichia cabralensis. Taxonomy (NCBI): domain Eukaryota; kingdom Fungi; phylum Ascomycota; class Pichiomycetes; order Pichiales; family Pichiaceae; genus Pichia; species Pichia cabralensis. Next base: position 23,028 of record JAJMLC010000190.1, read on the forward strand.
TTTATCTTTTAATTTACTTGTATCATGTCCAACTAAATACATATGATTTTCTAAATCACCAAATGATTTAGTTAATTTAGATCTTGGCATAATTGCACGATTACTTAAATGTTTCTTTAATCTTGCATCATTAATCATTTTCTTTTGTTTATCTCTAATCCATTGAGCTTTTTCACGCATTTGATCAATTTCTAATGATTCATCATTCATTTCATCATCATCAGAATCATAAAAACCTTCACGTTCTAATTGTTCTTCTTCTTCTTCTAAAGCTTTTAATTTAACAACAATATCAGGATCAATAAAATCGTAAACATTTTTACCTTCTAAAATTTCAGGCATAATATCATTTTTCCATTCATCATCATCTAATAAATATTTATCTTTAAGGTTAATATTATAAACACCTGCACCACCATTTTCAATTTCAATATCTTTTGATAAAACTCTTCTATTTGGATCATTTATATCATATTTTTTCAATAATTTAACAGCTTCAGGAATAAATGCATCTCTTTGAATATCATCTCTTGCATTAGGTTTTGAAACATGAATTTTATTAAGTACATTATTAACTCTACCTGAACCTTTTAATTTTTGCTCAATTCTTGAAGTTAATAATTTTTCACATGCTTTATTTCTAACTTGCATTACATTATCATCATTATAACAAGAAGTTTGCATAATTTCAACACCTGGAGTATTCATAACAGTTTTAATTAATTCTTGTCTTTCATTATCTAAATCTTCAATTTTAATTATATCAGTTTTATTAATAACAACTAAAACAGATTTATTAGCAAATAAAGGTTTAATAGAATTAAATAATTTAACTTGAGATTCAATACTAAAACCACATTGTTCTGATAAATCCATAAAATATAAAACACATGAACGTAAATGAGCAATTGCATAAATTGATTGCATTTCAATATTATTCATTTCTTCTGTTGGTCTATCTAAAATACCTGGTGTATCAATTGCTTGAAATCTTAAATATTTATAATCAAAATGTCCAACATATAAAGCTTTAGTTGTAAATGCATAAGGTTGAACATCAACATCAGCTTTTGTTATACATTTTAAAAATGATGATTTACCAACATTTGGATAACCACAAATTAATAAAGTTCTAGTATTTGGATCAATTGATGGTAATCTACCAATATGTTGTCTAACTTGTTCTAAATATAATAAAGCATCTTTTAATTTTTTAACAATTGTTGCCATACGACCTAAAGCTGCCCTTTTTAATTGTTTACATTGAAATAATGATTGACCAAATTTTAATAATCTAATATAATCTCTTGAAACCTGTTCAATTAAAGTTTTAGCTTTAGAAACTGAACCTAATGAAACTTTATAATGATTTTTCTCGTATAATGTATCCATTAAATCTCTATGAAATGGATGTAAATCATTAATATTTGGAAATTTTGATAAAATTTCATCAAATTTTTCAATAAATCCTTCACCTGTAAATTTAACTTTACGCATATAAAATGATCTAATACGTTGAATTTGGAAACCTTGTCTAACAATTGTTGGAGTTTTCCTTTGTGTACGATTCAACACAATGTCAAGCATATCATTGGAATTTGGAACCGTTGGAATATCTTTCCAGGTTAATTGCATTTTTGTTGATTATTTACTAGTATTAAGTTTATTGAGTAACTATTGAAAAAAATTAATATATATAAATATGTATATATATATATTGTTAAGTAATCTGTATCTAGTTTGGTTTTAAAAAATTTTTTATCAAAATGTTAAACCAGAATAGAAATAGAAATATAGATTGAAGTTTTGCTAAATGTGTAAACTAATCTACTTGTAGAATAAGAATTAGGACTTTAGTAGTTTATCAAACTGGAAGGTCTAATTATTAAAAGAGTATTAAAACGAAAAGCAGAAAGGATAAGAAAGGACAATCCAATCAGTAATCAAAGGAAATGTAAAAAAAAAAATTTTTCAGAAAAAAAAAATTTTTTTTAATTTTTTTTAAATTTTTTTTTTTCTGAAAAAATAAAAAAGAAAGGAAAATCAAAAAATCGACGCGTCGATGTAATCAATTTTTTTAAGAAACTGATTTTTTCCGACGCGTCTACGCCGGTGGTGACAATTACTGCAAACTTGCTATGCTCGTTAACTGTTGCGTTAGGAATGAAAGACGCTGTATGCATGTGGCAGTTGCTATCGTATAGTTTATATATATTTCATTGAATCTTTTTGTGTCTACTTGAAAGGTGAGATATTAACAAAAAAAATTATTTCCCGAAGTATCGGTGAAATACGAGAAGTGCAAAAAAGGAAGCATAGTATTTTCCAAAGCTTGTAAAAAAAACACTAGTCTTTTTGTTTCAAGTTGTTTTACCGTATAATTAAAACAGATATGCAAGCTGTGATACTTCCATTTTCCCTGTTTCAAAAAAAAAGTTTACATGATGAAAATTATTTATAACACAGCAACTGCATAGACAGATTACATGCATAATAGCCACTTGAAGCTCGTAAGCTTAATTTAGGAAGCTGGCTAAACTAAATTTGGAACATAATATATGGTTGAACATACCCTCGTTTATAAAGACATAATTTATCCGCTATTGATGAATCAAGAACAATGTTTCCAGACAGTAAAATAATATGCAGCATAACACTTTTTTTGTTTTTTTTGTTTTTTGAGCTGGTTGAATTATGTAGTTGTAGCCGTATTATAGAAATATACACTCATCAATAATAGATGAAAAATTGTAATCCGCTTATAGGTCTTAGTGTGAATGAGTAACGACGAAAGCCATTTGACTAAGCTTGTTGTATCGGACTAATTCATTGGATGGTAATAAGTTCAAGCGGATAACTCATGGATAGGTAGATAAATAACTCTGATGATGATAATGATGATGATGGTGAATTTGTTAAAAACACTACCAGCATTGCTGTTGTACAGTATGAGAACGTTTGCCAGAAAAAAAGCCCTGGGCAGCAAACAACAGGAAAAAACGGATACTGTTAACAACAGTTTTTTTCCGTAGCTTGTTTTCGTTTTTTTAGTACTTTTTTTTTTCCTTCAAAAGAAACTTTTCTGCCTTTTATAAAAGAAAACGGGAAAATTACCCGTCTTACATCAACTTATTTAAATTGTAGTCAACACCATCATTTGCTGATAAAGCTAATACCGATTTAGGATCGCAGGTAATACGTTTAAAAAGCTTTATGGCTATGTATGTTGCAGAAATGTGCGTATAGTCTACAGTGAACTACTCGTGGGAAATTTCACAGTGTGCTAAAAAAAAAGCAGCAGTTAGAATATGGTTGACCCGAACAAGATTGTAAGTTTTGTGCTACTGAATTGAACAACTCAATCGTTTGAGAACTTATCTCAATATTTGTTCCGGGGCCTTAATCATTCAAACGAGGAGGAGAGTGGGGAAATAAGGATCGCAGTTTATTCATGTGATTAAATTCATTTACAGGAAGAGTTTTCACTATTGATAGCAATCTATATATACGTGAATTTTACCAAAAGGAAAAGTATTTTAAATTTTGTGGACACAAATAGATTTTGGCGTTTCCAGGAATTTATGATGCAATAACATGAAAACTTTATTTTGGGATACCAAGGTTGCAGAGACCTGGGTAAAGACGAACAGGAAAAAAAAGAAAAAAGGAAAACGGGGGGAAAAAAATATTTGAAATTTTTCGGCCTGTAAATTACCCATTTAGGGCATCTCACTAACGTGCATGCATGCAATGCAGTACAGCAAGTAGACGTGGTCACCAGTTTGTTAAATAACAAGTGAAAAGTGTATGGAATTATTAAGTTAAATTTTTAGAAAAGAATTATTTTTTTTACGATAATTAAACTTGTAATAAGATGAAGCAAGAGTGACAGCACCGAAATTAATTTTGAACTCTTTAAGTTTGTACAAAAGCCATATGGCAGATCTGTGCTGAAGCGTTCAGATGTGCGTGCATGCAGTTTGAATCTACAGTTTATCCACTACCGGAAATATCCAATATGACTAATTATCAATTGGCAGCTGTATACTGTGTATTGTAGATTGTAGAGGCCATCTGGCATACCAGCACAGTGGTGGGTAAAAGAGGAACTTGGAGGAGAACAAGACGGGGTCTTGTGGGCGACGTAGCAAGTTCAGCGGATCGGCGAGATCGACGCGACTATGTCGAAGTAAAAAAATTTTAAGTTAAAATGGGGGGAGGAAATGTGGGAAACAGGTTTTGCACAATGTATAACTTGTTGACGACCAGACAATGTGGGAACAGCCATAGCTTGAAGGGCATAGGTAGCAAGAGTGTCGTAGAACGGGAATGGGGTGAAATTATTAATTAGACCTTGAAATTAGGTAAGAATTCAAAATAATATATCTATATATATATATATTTATGTATGCACATATGCATGATTAGGTGATAAATTATTGGTGGTGTATGCCCAAACAATGCGTGCAGGCCCTGTACACATGCCACGCTGATAAAGAGAATCCACTGTAGTGCAGTAAATGGTATGTACATGTTTAATGAGTACATGTAGATGAAAACAACACCTACAAGTGCTCAAACTACAGGATTGTTATGAGATCTGCGGTTGTGTGTAAATCATGTGTATACATTACAAACTAAGTGTGCAGATTGAACAGTATAGCTAGTAAATCAGTAATTAGTGTAGATGAGTGTTTTTTATTTATCGAGTGATTATAATGCGAGAAAGGGTTTACAAGTATCGAATTTAAAGCAAGTTTTTTTAAACATTAAACTTTCATAAGCCAGAGAAGGAAAAAAAAATAAATATAATAACAATTTTAAATTTTAAAAAAAATTTAAATTTTTTTTATTTTTACTGACAATCATTGATATAACTTTAAAGTTGCAAACAAGAGGGAAAAATCAGCGTGATAATCAGTGTGAAGACCAAACCATTTTCCAACCATTTTCCAATTTTTGCGTTTATATCAATTCAATCAACATTCCCTCAGTTCAAGCTGTGCATAGATTTGGTGTGGCACAATTGGCCGATCACTGTTTGTGTTGGGAGGGTTTAATATTGTTGAGCTGATCTGGATGCACTTTTGTTTCGCAGATTATCAGATCAGATATTTAGCGTGTAGGCATTTGCTATGATAGTCCAATACATTGGCTAGTTTACTAGTGTTACAGCAGAATCAATTCCTCTTTTTGTTTTATTTTCCTTTTTTTGAAAGCTACAAAATCAGCATGTGTGGATTTGACAGTTAAATAATAGGAGAAAGTGGGCACAAATACAAAAACACGAGCACACCCTTACATATTTCCAGATTGATTGTGTAGCAGTAGTATTATTTGTAAAAATATCGGAATTAATAGCTATGACTTTGTTTTGTTAACGGCTGTACACAATACAAGCTGGAACAGCTTAATAGGGCTCTCTTCAGCTGACATGATGTGTAACACAATAGCCTAGCTCTGCAGGCCAGCTGTCTCATATTGTATCAAGACGTGGTTGTTTCACCCCCC
>JAJMLC010000191.1:0-27986 GCA_030569495.1 Pichia cabralensis
AAATACAGTTTGCCAAAAAATTATACTTTTCTTTTTAATTTTCATCAGAGTTGATTCAAAACAGTATTAGATAAACTCCATCGTTTTCTGAGCTCCTATTTCGAAGAACACATAACGTCTAACACGTTCTATTCTCATGATAAGACAAAATAGATGAGACATTTCAAATTACGCGAAAATTTCCCTATCTGGAAAATCTATTGATGAATTGATGTATTATTTTACATTTTATAAAAAATCGGAGATATAGGAGGTCCCTGTTTTTTGTTTTTGTTTTATTTAGTAAATAAAATATGGCTATTGAACTTGAAGGATATGATGATACTATATTTTCAAGACCATCAGTTGGTGTAGCTAGAATCCAAGAAATATGTACTGGTGGTATAAACCAGATTAAGACAAAAGTATTAAAAATGTGGCAAAAAGTTGAAAGAAAGGCTAGCAGGTATCAAATAATGCATATCCCGATTTTAAATTTTGGTATATTGGGTATATTTGGCTATTTGCTTGTTAAATTATCCTTTAAATATCATGAATTATATACAAAATCGTCATTGTTGGCAACAATTGCTACAAATGTTGTGTTATACGGTATATCCGATACTTGTGCGCAAAGTATTGGTACACTTGTTGATTGGAAGAACCATAAAGCAAATTTAAATCGACAGACCATTATCAGAGCAAATGCCGGGTATAAAGATGATATTCCAATAAGTATGAATAATTCAGAAGCTCATGAACAAAATAGTGCTGATAATGAGCTTGAAAACGATACAGAAAGCACAGACTATCATCAAAGGGACGATTCTGTAGACTTATTTGTCGATTATGGTGATGCAAGCAGAGAAAACTCTGTAATCGCCACAGAAAATGAAGATCATGAAGCCCAAGCTTACATTTCTTATGGTGATGGAAATACAAATAATTATAATTCCGATTGGAATGATCAGGTTGTTACTACAAAATTTGATGCAAAGAGATTTATTGGCTTTATTACATGGGGATTTATTATGGCATTCATTCAGGTAGTGTGGTATACATTCTTAAATGCTATGTTTAATGATATGCCATCTGTTGTTTCAGTTTTGGAGAGAGATTTAACTGATCAACTCTTGTTTTCACCCCTTTCACTTGCATGTTTTTTTGCTTACTCTACAATTATAATTGAAGGTGGAGACTGGGAAAGATATAGTAAGAAAATGTACAAGATGTATATTACTACCTTGGGTGTTAGTATAAGTGTCTGGTTTCCTGTACAGTTTATCAACTTTTTGGTGATGCCACGGGGATTTCAAGTTCCGTTCAGTTCTTCTGTTGGGGTTCTATGGAACTGTTTCCTTTCTTTTAGAAACTCAAGAGGATAATTTATAAAATTACATTGCAATTTGCATTATATAACCTAAAATAGAAATTGACTAATATTCTTTACATGAAAATTATGTTTAGTTGCCCCTTTTTTTTTGGAGAACACTTTCCTGTTTTGCCTTTATTGATATGATATATCACTTGATGTGTTACTTTTTTCTTTGCGTTCCCTTCCATTTTTTCATCTTACTAAAGATTAGCTTTCTATATCCTACGGTAATGAATATTGTAGATTCGATCAACGTCATCACCCCACAAAGTGCTTTGGAGGGCGAAGATAAAATTAACGTTGGAACCGTCATAAACAAAAGTGTAGCTGGAACAGATTTAAAAAGTAGAGATAGTAATGTCATATCTGATGTAGAATATAATGAAAGCGATGATAATGATATAACTGATGAAGAATATGAAGCTAAAAAAAGTGAACTTTTGATAAACAAAGTAAAGAATGATAAAGAGCTTACTAAAATTGAGCCTCAAGATGCAAATCCATTCACTTATCAACTTGAAGATGATGTAGCAACTATTAATGCAAGTTATGATGATTTAAACCTGGAGAAATATCATTATAATTATTCCAGTGCTATTGATAATATGAGCATTGACGATATTGGTTTAGTTTGCTTTCCAATTCAGAAAAGGTTGCAGGTTTATAAGCATGGAGCAAACTTTACTATTATGTGCGTAGGTGAGTCAGGTGTTGGTAAAACTTCATTTATTAACACATTATTTGATTCATTATTAATTGAACAAAAACATAGTTATGATTATCAAATTGAAAATTTTGATCAAAGCCCTTCAAAAACAACCAAAATTACTCATCATAAAATGGAAGTTATTGAGGATGGTTTTAAACTAAAATTAAATGTAATTGATACGCCTGGTTTTGGTGATTTCATTGATAATAAATATTGTTGGTATCCTATTGCTAGGTATATAGATGAGCAATATAGAAGATTAGTTTACCAAGAAAATCAACCGGATCGTTCAAATTTAGTTCATAGTGAAGTTCATGCATGCCTTTATTTTATTAAGCAATCATCAATTGGTTTAACTCCATTAGATATTGATGCAATGAGAAATTTATCCACAAGAGTTAATTTAATTCCAATAATTTCTAAAGCTGATGGGTTTACAAATGAAGAAATGTCAATTTTCAAACAAAATATTAGAAATACGTTAAAAGAAGAAAATATTCAAATTTGTGAATTAATTGATGAGAAATCAAGAGTTAAATCATTAATTGATGAAATGCCATTTTCAACAATCAATTCAATTGAAAGATATTTTAATGTTGAAGGTAACGAAGTTCGTGGTAGACAATACAAATGGGGTTTAAGTGAAGTTGAAAATGCTAAACATTGTGACTTCCTTAAATTAAGAGATTTTTTAATTGAAAGTTATCTGGGAGATTTGATTTCATCAACAGAAAACTATTATGAAAATTATCGTAAAGATTTTATGAGATATAGACTAGGTAAAGCAATTAGTTTAACATTTGATGATGATGATATTGAAAAATTTGGTATTAAGGAATATGATAAAGAAGTTATTGTACCAAGCAGTAGAGGAAGTTGGAAGAGTGTGAATAAAGATTCAAGTCCTGCACATCCAAATTTAGATCAATTAATTACTTTAAAAACATCTATTGAGATTATAGAAATTTTAAATAGAATTTCATTAACTGAAACTGAAAAGGAATTAGTAGAATTAAACCCATCGTATTTAGAAATGGAAAAACAAGTTAAAAAAAAATTTACCGTAATTGTTCAGCAACAAAACCAGAAATTTAAAGATTGGAAGAGAACTTTATTTGAAAAGCAAGATAAATTTAATAAAGATATTGAACAAGTTCATCACCGTATGATTTCACTTCAAGAAAGCATCAAATCTCTGGAATATCTCAATTAGTTGATACATAAGTAAATATGTTTATCTATATTCTACTTTTTTTATTTTTTTGCTATATAATTTTAAATCTAATTGTGTCTACATCTAATGTATATATAAATTTATATATTTATATATGGTAATAGTAGTAATAAGCACCAATCATGATATCACGTGACCCGCACTTTTAGTTACTTAAAAAAAAATTTGACAGTTTTAAGCATGTGACTGTTTTTTCTTGCAACTTAGCGCTAAAAATCAAATTTTATTTGGTGGTGTGAGGGGTGTAGTGGCCTCAGCGAGTGTTTTTTTTTCAATAAAATTTTCAGTAAAGCGGGAAAGACGAAATGTAGTGCGCGAGAGTGAATTTTTCACGACGAGAAGGAAAAAACAATACAAGGATATTTCCTAGTTGAAAATACCTATTTTTTGTAGATTATTTAAATTTTTGAAGATAGTCACAAACAAGCCAAACTAAAGATGATTATTCCAAAGGCAGATAGAAGATTAATCTTTGAATCCTTATTCAAGGGTATGTACAATTCATGAATAAATTATAGAGATTAAGTTACTGTTTAAAAAAATATAATAATAGTAGAATAAATTTAATGAAATATGTATTGCAAGTGTTGAAAAAAAGAAAACATTTTTAAGAGATATTAACAATTTGTGTATTGGAAATGAAATGTTTCTATTGAATAATGTATTCAAGATAGAGTATAATAATATCCAAATTAGAGTTGAAACCAAATGTGATAATCAAGATACAGGAAAGAGAAAAGAGAAGAAAATGAAGATATAGAATATTTTATGAAGAATCAGGTTGAATTAATTTAATATTTTTGAAACTAAAGTGATATAGTATTGATATAAAAGAGTAGTCTGAAATTATAGAGATTATATACTGTTGAATTTTCTATTATTTAATTATAACCATTAGCTTATTTTTGAAACATGGGAAACCAAAGATCCAAAATACTAACATCTACTTATTTTTACTTTTTAATTACATTTTTACTTTTATTTATTACAGACGGTGTTTTAGTCGCAAAGAAGGATTTTGAAATCCAACACGATGAAATCGATGTTAAGAACTTATATGTCATCAAGGCTATGCAATCTTTAACTTCTAAAGGTTTCGTTAAGACCCAATTCTCATGGCAAGTCTACTACTATACCTTAACTGATGAAGGTCTTGAATACTTAAGAGAATTCTTAGGTATTCCAGAAGGTATTGTTCCAAAAACTCAAGTTGAAGTTCCAATTCCAACTAGACCACAACCACAAAGAAACAACTACAGAAGAGGTAACAACGACTCTTACAGAAAGAGAACCAGAGATTAGATTGCTTAATTGTATTTCTGTATTCTTTTCCTACTATATATATAAAAATAATAAATATTTCTACATATATTTTTAAAATAATTATGTTGCACTAAAAAAGCCACTTTTTTCGCTGTTTTTCTTCCTCGTTTTCTGACACTTTATTTCTAGTCTGGAAACCATGTTTTAGTGTTTCTAGCACCTGTAGTTGGTAATTGACTAATGGTATTTGGTAAAAAAAATAGACCGTTGGTGTTATCTGCTACAGATAGCAACTATACTCCTGTATGTTTGAAATTGGTGATATCCCTGTTACTGTTAAGGCAGTATCTAGTTTCATTTTAATTGGTTGATTTTTATACATCCAACATAAATATAGGTTATATATATATACTAACAATTTATTTGTTGATATCATGATTGGTTCTTTGTCTGTTTACCTTCATGGTTTTGATTATTATCTCTTTCCATTTTTTCTTCTTTTTACTATAGGCCCCAAGTCCTAGTGCTTTGAAACCACAGCCAGCAATTGGTAAAGAATATACTCAAGAAGCTAATGAGTTTCCAAACCAAAAAAATAAGGTTCCACCTAAATACATTCCTTATAATCCAGTAGAGCAATTGGCTAATTCTTATAATGATTCTCATAGACCATTACCAAAGTTAATACCTGAAGAAGAATTCATACGACAAAAACAGCGTGAAGAAAGACATAAACAGAAACAGCAACATGTTACCATTATAAATAATTATTATGGTCAACCACCACCTCAAAATCAACATCAGGTAAATTCAGGGTATCCTTCAATGCCTAAATCACCAACATATTCTTCACAGAAACAACAGCAAATACCAGTGAATAATCATAGATACTCTTCCTCTGAAAGTACGCAATCACGTTCACATCAACATCATCAAAATCAATATACATCTCCTCATAAACAACAACCACAACAACGTTCAACAAGTGCAGGAAATTTTAACTATGATACAAATCGTGATGACTTTAGTGAGAGAAGTTCAATAAGCTCAAGGAGTTTCACATCGTTAAATCAAGCGGGAAGAAAAGATGCCAAGAAATCTATCAGAATGGCATCTAATACATCAGAAGAAACAAATTATGACGCTTTTGTAAAGAAAACTTCTAATTCAGCAGGTTCATCACCTTCTAAAAGTACAAGAGACTCCTTTCATAAAACAATTAATGATATTTATGCATCTCCTGCAATATCTTCAGATCAATATAAATATACTTCTACGAGAAATAATAATCATAATATTATAGCACCAAAAATACCAATTGTTGACGTTGATTTAGATGATGATAGTGTTGACAATTTGTTTGATGAATTGAAAAAATTTGCTGATTTTAGTGTTCATGATGATAAACTTTTAACGTTATTTCAAAACTGTTGTGCGTCATCTCTTTATATGACTTTAGAAGAATTAGGCTCAATATTATATGATCCTTATTACACAGATACAAGATTTTCTTTTAAAAATTTGAAAATAATAATGGAAACATTTACGTCATCTGCAAACAAAAATTATACAATTGATTTTAGAAGCTTTGTTTCAATGTGCAAATTTATCAAAGGATGTTTTGTATCTTTCAATTATCATGATAAACGAGGCGGTGATCATGTATTAGATTTTGAAGAATTTACAAAAGCGTTGAGATCAAATAAAATTGCATGTAGTGATGCATTTCTTGCTAAAACATTTGCAAATGGGAATGCCATTAACCTAGAAAACTATATCATTGCTATCATTATAATTCGAAAACATAGAGATGTTTAAATTTGTTATTTACATTATATATATCTATTATTCATATTTTTAATTCTTTATTCTTTTTTTCTCCTTTTTTTGTAGCTTTTTAAAAAATTAATAATTAATAAATAATACAGAATAAATAAAATTACAGAATAGCTGTTCAACTATGTATTGTGAAGGATTGATTATTTTAAAATAAATCATCGTAGCCGTCTTCATCTTCATCATCTTCTCCATCATCATCTTCTTGCTGTTGTAGTTCATTATTATTGTCGTTCTCTGTGTTTTTAGTGAATTTACTTTGATTTTCTGCTTCTTCTTCGTCGTCATCTTCTTGATCTTCTTCTTGATCTTCAGCTCCTTCCTCTTCGTCATCTATGCCATCTTCTCCTACTTCTCTACCTTCTTCCTCTGCATCTTCTTCATCATCTTCTTCTCCTTTACCTGCTTCATCAGATTTACTCCTTTGGTCTTCTTCATCTTTTATCTGTAATTTTTTCATACTTAATTCTTGTTGTAATCTACTTATAACATCATTGATTCTACTTTTCATAATTGGATTAATTGCTTTATTTAGATCTTTTTGTTTTTGAGCTATGGTAGATTCTAATTCAGTTATTTCCTCCATTATTAAAGCAGCATGTTGTTTAGTTTCATCGCCTTCGTTATCAAATATTCTTCCATTTTCTTCTTCATCTTCTTCTTCATCGTCATCTTCTTCTTCTTCTTCATCGTCATCATCATCATGATCATCTGCTTCACTTTCAGGGGCTAATCTAATATCAGATTGCTCACCTTCTTCCTCCTCCTCTTCTTCTTCTTCTTCTTCTTCCTCGTCGTCATCTTCATCTTCTTCTCCTTCCAATGCATCATTAATTTCATTTCCTTCCATTAACTTATCTAATTCATTATCTATATCATCTAACTCATTATCAAGATCCATATCGTTGTTATTACCAATATCATTGACTGAGTCTGTCTGTATAGTTTGCTTACTACGTTCTTTTCTAAGCCTTTTCTTTTCCTTTTTAGCTAATTTATTTCTCAATTTATTCTCAATTACACTCATTGGCGTTAAGTTTTCTTCATTTGCATCAATAAATTCAAAAACTGAACTTTCAGCTTCTGAATCTAATTTCAATAATCTTTCAACTTCATCTTCAACATTTTGAATAACTGATTCTTCATATTTTTTAATAAATCTATCTTTTGTAAATTCCATCGGAGCAGTTAAACCATCAGGATAAGTTTCGCCGTATTCTTTATCTAAAGGTAAATTAAATATTTCATCTTCATTAAAAATTCTTTTCACAACTAATAACATTTGACAAATATCAATAGTTTTAAAAATGTTTTTACGATCAATAGTTTTATGAATTTCTGAAATTGTTGGTAAGTTGACTAATTTTGCTGCATAAATAAAATTATTAACTTTAACAACTGCACGTCTCTTATCTTTCCAAATAACATTAATCAATGATAATTTATCATCATTTAAACCTTTCTCTGAATTTTCTACAGCAGCTCTAACAAAATCTAATGATTCATCAGGTAAAAATCTTAAAATGATTCCTTCTTCAACAATTGGATCATCTTCTTTTTCAGGATCTTCTGAATCGTACGCATTTCCAGGTAATTTAACAGGTTTAACTTTTAAAATTGGTACACGTTTAGGTTTAATAGCTGTTGAAATTGTTGTACCTGGTAAAATTGAAGTTTTGTTTGATTCCGAAGCTGTTTCATCAAGCGTTTTGAATTTAACAGAAGGTATAAGTATTTCATTTGAAAGTTTTGAAGCTTTGTTACTATTGTTGGAATTACTATTTTTCGAATTTTTAGTTTTAAATTTAATCTTCGGTAACGATGAGTTCGGTTTATCCGATTGTTTAGGAGCTTTAAGTTTTATTGTCGGTGTTGTGGCAATTGAAGAACTGCTTTTAGATTTTGGGGAAGATTCATTCGTTTCATCATCTTTTTTTGAATTGAGGCGTAATTTGATCTTTGCCATTTTTTACCATAAAATACAGATCACCTGTGCTCGTAATCTTATTCAATCAAGAGTACTACTCACTACCTGAAAATGTAACTGCTTTCAATAAATCTACCATGTTTTTTTCTCTTCTTTTTTATTTTTTCCTACAATAAGTTCTCTTATTTTTTTCTTTTTTTTTTTTTTTTGCTCTCTAAAAACTTTTCAGTATTGTTTCAAAACCGACATTTCGTTTGATAATATCTTGTTTATATCAAATATAACAGATACAGAAAATCGGATTTATTGGTTACTTTTACATTTTAGGCAAAAAAGTGTGAAAAAGCATAAGGAAATTTTAATTAGGGTAATATTTTGAAAATAAATATAATACAAAAAGTTTGAAGTTGAAACACTTATACACATATACACAGAGGTCTATATATAAATATCTATTTATATATGTATATATAGGTATTTCAGATAACATACAATAATGCAAAAGTTTTATAAATCACAAACCAATGTTAAAAGTGCAATTAATAGTTTGTTAAAAACTCCTGTTAAAGGTATACGTTTTACTTATGATGAAGAAATATATAATAAAATTTTTGATAAACTTGAATTAAAGAAGGTGTATTTAAATAAGGATGGAAGTCCAACAAATGAATTAAATATACTTGATTTTAATGTTAGATTATCACCATTAACATATTATTTAAATAAAGAATTAAAACCGAAACATCATTTAATTTATGCAGATGGGCAATCTGCTTTTAAATTTTGGGAAACTGCACAATTAGATGAAAATTCTGATATGATTAACAACCATGTATTAATTGAAAAAGTTACAACAACTGTCAAAGCCAATTTATTAACTAAACCACTTCAGCTTAAATTCATTGAACCGAAATTTTTACCTGAATCGACTAATGAAGAAAATAATGATGATAAATTTAAATCAATTAATAAAACTTTATTATTTGTTGGAGATTTTGTATCAGCAACACAAGCTGGATCATTAAGAACTTGTATATATTATAATGAAGTTGGTACATCAATGTTTAGATATGGAGGTGTTAAATTTTTAGTTTGGACAACACCTAATGAAATTTTAAAATATTTAGGTCCTATAGGGTCGATTCATAGACGTACAAATGCATTGATGGCAAATTTGTATTCAGATATTAAAATAATCGCATGTTCAGAAAATTTAACCAATCCTAAAGCACAAAGATTATTAGGACATATGGATTATATTGAATTACCGAAGAAAGATTCAACTGATGAAATTTGTTTAGCAGAATTTCAATCAAATTATAATAAATATGATATTAAATTTCCTAGTGAATTACATTTGATTATACATAAATTGTTTTGTGCACCTGGTTCAAAATTAATTGAAAAATTACATGTTTTGGGACCAGGAGCTGAAGAGTATTTAAAGGGTAAATTAGATGATGAAATGTTAAATAAGAAAATTAGTTTTCTGACAAATGAAGATTTTATTGATTTATCAGAGAAATATTATTATTGGCCATTCAAGCCAAATACCAATTTAGAAACGTACTGTAGTAGTTATCTAATGGATGCAGAATAATGACAGTTTTATATATAGATTGTATATAGAGAGATAAATAGACATATATAAATTTAATGCATAAATATTCCATTTAACGAAATACGTATTTTTTTTGTCTATACTATTTTCTCTCATATCTTAATATATTATTTGAGATATTTGTGATTAATTTATAGACGATTGATTTCTGATAATCAGCTTTCATTTTTTACATTTTGATTGACGGAACAGGAAAAAAGCCAAAGAAAAATTTCAGATTGATTTTTTTTTTTTCTGATTTTTTCACTTTTTTCCAGTTTTCTGGCCATTTCTTTTATTTTTTAGAACAAATACCATTTTGTTTTCTGTTTACAATTCTGCTTTTGGGAGTATTGTGATCTATAAATCTAGATTAGGTCAATGTCACAACATTACGTTTTAGATCCAAGCGCATTGGTGTTTGGTGGTGTTGGTACACTTAAAAAATGGGTTGAATCGGTACGTAATGATGCAATCGATAAATTTAAACAAGAACGAAATGAAATGAGTGGAAATATGAATAAAGATCAAATTGGAAATGGAAATGATTTTAAAGAACTAATATTTTTTATTCCTTCATATACTATAAGGGAGCTTGATTTTCTTAAAAAAGTATTTAATCCATTGATTTCTAACAATGCAAGAGAAAGTATTAAATATCTTGATGAACAAATAAGCAAAGAAGATTATATATATATTGAAGAAGAAGGTTTTGAAACTGAAGAAAATAATAGTAGATCAGATTTTGAAGATAGTGATTTAGATGAATCAATAGATGACGAAAATTTGGAGAAAAGTGAATTAGCAGAAATTATTCCAGTTAAATCAAGGGAAAAAAGAGATAGTTTTGATAATTATATAGATTTTGAAACTTATAATTTAATGAAAGAAGATAATGATATAGAAAGCAAATATAAATCAGGGCGTAAAGAAGGAGAGAAGAACACTTTATTGAAAAATCCAGTTACTTTTGTGCTTGAAGATAAAAATGAGATTGGTCCTGATTGGAGTATATCATCCGGATATAGAAGATATACACCATTATTAAATGAAATTCCAAAGCCTATAAATGGATTTTCATCCAAGGGCCAGTTAATTAATGATGATAGAAATATCGCTGTTGGGGTATTTGGTAATAATATTCCAGGAATGTTCAATGTTAAAAATGTCAATAATATTGAGAGTGTTAATAATGGTGGTGATAAGAAAAACATTAATAACAATAATAATAATAGTAATAGTGAAAGTTATGGAAAAGATAAAGACGAAGAAGATAAAGCTATTGTACCATACCGGTTAAGGTTTTTAATCAGATCCTGTATTCAGAAACAATTTATCGAAAATAAAACAAGGGAGAAAAGGAAGCTTGAGAAAATTGATTGGACTGTTATTTGTGAAGATATGACTACAAATATTTGGTTGAAAAGTTTTGGAATTAATGTTAAAACTATAAATGAGATCCAAATAGATTTAATGGGAGGAAATTTGAACCAGACTAATAAACAGCAAAATAGGAATAAAAATAAAAACAAAAACAAAAACAAAAGAGACAAAAATGCTAATAGCATTGGTACTAGTGAAATGAATGATAGTGATGGTAAAGAAATTAAGGATACTAATGTTAGTGAAGATGAATACAAAAGCGAAGGGGATGGTCAGAAAATTAGTATGCGTAGTAGAGGATTGAACGACGGAGAGCAGTTATTGTTTGATCCCAAAACAGGCGCTTATGTTACTTCAGAAAATGTTATTGAATCAAACAAAAAGACCCGATCCAAGACTGATGGTAAAAATAAAAACAAAAATATCAAGAATAAGAATAAAAATAAAAATAAGAATAGGGGTAAGAGTGATGATAAGAATGAAAGAATTGAAACTGAGAGGGCTGATGATAATGAAACTGATAAACCGAATGCCAATGATACAAATGATAAGAATAACAAAAAGAAGAAAAAGAAGAATAACAGTAATAATAAAAAGAAAACAGAAGATGGAAACAATACATTAGGAAAAGAAAATGTGCCAATTACAGCAAATAGTTTTGGTCGACGTGATAGGAACTTGGCACAAGGAGTGCAGGGAGAAAATTTATTGTGGAAAGCATGAAATAAAAAGAGATAAGATTAAACACATTTCAGATAAGAGTCAAAGGTTGTATTCATTGAACAACGCATGTTGCCCTAACATTAGAGATGCCAGAAAAAACATAAAAACTAAAAGTTCATCAGGTGTGTTTGAAAAGAGAAATTATCCAATAATAATAATACTATAGTATGAAATGGGAGATGATTATTTCAACCCAGAGTATATGCACACAGCTGTCTGCACACAGTCTGGCCCAGACAAAGGAAGAAAGAAGATGTGTGTGCAAAGATGAAAGTCGTCTTCTTTTCCCTTTTCTCTCTTTTTAACTGTTAGCCAGATGCGCGAAATTTGTCAAACTGTGGAAAGAGGGTTTCTTACTATATATGTATGCTTTCTTACGAACTGTATATACTGTGTATTATCGTACTTATACACTATTTAACTGTTTGACTATTTGAATATTGCTTATTGCTGCTGTTATTGCTATTTCTGTCTTTGACGCATGTTATGACACACGCTCACAAAACGGTGAACATGACGCACGTATCTTAATAACACCGCTGTATTTGCAAATAAACTCCATTCAAGAGCATAGCCAAGTGCTAATTCCAGACGGAACAGATCTTGAACTCGTTGAAGTCCACTTACTTTGCAGTAGTACTCTTGACGGTAATTCTTGTCTTCTACTAGCTTACAAGCAATCCTAATTGTTGTCAACGCCAATCGAAACGCATTACGTTTATTAACTGGAATCAGTTGATTTAGTCCTTCCTCTTTTCCACCTTCTCTTTCTTCCTCTTCTTCTTCCTTTTCTTCTTCATCATCAGTTATAATACTACTACAAACACTATCGCTTTGTGATAATGGTACAGAATCAATCTCCATATTATGATTCCCTGTATTATTGATATTTCCTTGCTCTTGTATTCTTTCTTGATAATTATCTTCCTTCTTATATTGAGCATTAACTTGATCATTTTCATTAATTTTAAAACTATTTCCAAACACTAACGGTAATCTTCTGTTTTCAAAATTAACGTTATTTATTTCATTCAAATTTTCTAATCTTATTCCATCACTTAGTAATTCATCACATCTTAAATTGAAAATGTATTTAAATAAGAACCATCCTGCACATAATCCAACAGCTCCACTAACATCCAAATGTGAATTAATTCTATTTATATATGTTCTAATATCCATTTTAGGAGCAGATTTAAGATAAAATTTATTTGATATCCATTCAATCATTTGAGTATCTTTACAACATTTCTCATATTTGCCAACTTTCCTTTTAATAAATTTTTTTAAATCATGTATATCAATTCTTTCGTTATCATTATCTATTTCAAAATTACTAAAAATTTTACAATTTTTTCTAATAGAAACACCTAATTCTTCTTGTGATTTAGAAATTAATTTCAATTTTTCTTTATCATTTTCATTATTTTTACTATTTTTAATCTCTTCAATAATTTCATTATCATTTAAATTATTCAAAACTTCTTCCCAAAATGAGTCACCGAAAATTTCTTCATTTAATTCAATAATCGATATTTCTTTATTCTCAATTTTCTCAGTTACCCAAATTAATTCTTCTAAAAATAATGCTAAAATTGACATAGATTCTGTACCTGTTAAATCATTTAAATTATTATTTTCTAATAATCTATCAAGAACTTCCTTTCCATCAATTTCTAAAACTGTTTTGGGTCTATTTTCTTCTTCCCTTTCAAGCTCTTTTTTAATTTCTTCTTCATTTAATGTATGTTCTGTATATATTCGATGTGTATGTTTATTATTATCATTATTATCATCAATCTCATCTGTAAATGTAGGATGCTGAGGTTTCAATTTCAATTCAATAATATCTCTGTCTGTCATTTCAATATATTCGCATAAATATATATATTTTATTATCTATTTATATATATGTCTGTATGTGTATCTGTGTAGAAGACTATACCTTGTTTGGTTCCTTACAATCCCTAATCAAATAATGCCAACACCTTAACTTAATTATACATTTTTTATATTTATTCATGTTTTCAATTACTCGCACTACTTTTAGACAATGTGCACACATACCAAAATTGTGCATGCTTGCTTCGTTTTTTTTTTATGTTTAGTGGTTTTTATTTTCTTACTATATATGTATATATATATATATATATATATTAATTTTATATATTTACTTAATTTACTTACAATTCATCATGATCCCAGTCATCTTCTTCATCTTCTTCATCTTCTTCACCATCAAAAGCTGGTCCAGAATCTTCAGAGGCATATAATTTAGAAACAATTGGGTTTACAATCTTTAATAATTTATCTTTCTCTTCTTCAAATTCTTCAGCTGATGCAGTTTCACCATTTTCTTCAATAAAGTTAAGAGTTTCTTCAATTGCTTCTAATAAAGTTTCTTTATCTTCTTCTTCAATTTTAGATCCCCATCCATCTTCATCTTCAATTTGATTCTTTAAATTATGTGCTTGATTTTCTAATTCATTCTTAGCAACAATAATTTTTCTTAATTCTTCATCTTGTTCAGCAAATTTTTCACCTTCTTCAACCATTCTATCAATTTCTTCTTGTGTTAATCTTGATTTATCATTAGAAATTGTAACAGAATTAGATTTACCTGTACCTTTATCAACTGCAGAAACTTTTAAAATACCATTTGAATCTAATGTAAATGTAACTTCAATTTGTGGTGTACCCCTTGGTGCAGGTGGTATACCTGATAATTCAAATTGTCCTAATAAATTATTATCTTTAACCATAGCTCTTTCACCTTCATAAATTTGAATTAAAACAGCATTTTGATTATCAACAGCAGTTGAAAAAATTTGTGATTTCTTTGTTGGAATTGGTGTATTTCTTTTAATTAATGTAGTCATAACACCACCTGTTGTTTCAATACCTAAAGTTAAAGGATTAACATCAATTAAAACAATATCTTCAACACCTTCTTCACCACTTAAAACACCTGCTTGAACTGCTGCACCATATGCAACTGCTTCATCAGGGTTAATACCTTTAGAGATTTTTTTACCATTGAAAAATTTTTCAAGTAATTCTTGAACTTTTGGAATTCTAGTTGAACCACCAACTAAAACAATATCATCAATTTCAGATTCTTTAACTTTAGCATCTTGTAAAACTTGTTTAACAGGTTTAAGAGTTTTCTTAAATAATTCCATATTTAATTCTTCGAATTTAGCTCTTGTTAAAGGTTCACTAAAATCTATACCATCAACAAATGAATCAATTTCAATTCTTGTAGTCATTTGAGAGGATAAAGTTCTTTTAGCTTTTTCAACTTCTCTCTTTAATTTTGCTAAAGCTCTTGGATTATCATTAATATCAATATCATGTTTTTTCTTAAAAATTTTAATAAAATGTCTAACAACTCTATAATCAAAATCTTCACCACCTAAATGAGTATCACCAGAAGTTGCTAAAACTTCAAATGCACCACCTGCAATTGATAATAATGAAACATCAAATGTACCTCCACCTAAATCATAAACAATAATTTGTTTCTCTTCATCACCTTTATCTAATCCATAAGCAATTGCAGCAGCTGTTGGTTCATTAACGATTCTTAAAACTGTTAAACCTGCAATTGTACCAGCATCTTTAGTTGCTTGTCTTTGAGCATCATTAAAATATGCAGGTACTGTAACGACGGCATGAGTAACTTTTTTACCTAAATAATCTTCTGCAATTGATTTCATTTTACCTAAAATCATAGCAGAAATTTCTTCTGCTGTAAAAGTTTTAGTTTCATCATTATAATCAATTTCAACTATTGGTCTATCATCTTGATCAATAATTTTATAAGGTAAATGTTTAATTTCCTTTTGAATAATTTTATCACTAAATCTTTGACCAATTAATCTTTTTATATCGAAAACTGTATTATGAGGATTTGAAGCAGCTTGATTTTTTGCTGCATCACCAACTAATCTTTCATTATTTTCTGTGAATGCAACATATGAAGGAGTAATTCTATTACCTTGATCATTAGCTAAGATTTCAACTCTACCATTTTTCATTACACCGACACAAGAATATGTTGTACCTAAATCGATACCTATAACTGTACCATAATTTTCTGAATCTGCATCAACAAAATTATTTGAAATAAATGGTAATAAAACCAATAAAATTGTATAGAATAGGAAAGCCAGTGAAACTGACGACGATTTCTTAAAATTGAAAGGATTCATTATAATAAACGAATATGTATGTGTATACTTTCAAAATTAGTTCCCTCTTGTCAAAATCGAAACAAACAATAAAGAAAAGCAGAAGGGGAAGAAGAAGAAAAAAAGAAGGGTGTTTCAATTGAAAAATCGGAAAGGGAACAAAAATACTGGAAAACGCCAAATTTTTTAAATCAAAACGTCTACGTTTTGACACGTCACCATTTTTGCCACCACGGAAGCTTCGAGATTTTCACGACACAAAACAGTTTTTTTTCTCATTTTCTCATTTTCTCATTTTTTTCGTTTATTTCTCTATTTACCTATTTATTTGCCTTCTTCAGCATTTGAATGAGCTTCACACTGCTAGAGAGCTGGAACAGGAATGTCTACATCTTCATCTGCTGTAGAAAACTCGCCAATTCCTGTATCTTCGTCGCATTCGTTCATTGATGATACCTTAAATTCGTTTACTACTAACATCATTGATGACAGTAACATCAACGATAATGATAATGATAATGATATCAATAATAGCATAATTTTATCACACGGTAATGGCGGTTTCAATGAAAATATTATAGATAATTCTATTCTAAATATCCCCAATTCGATTTATGATCTAGTTAAAAATGTCAATTATAAAAATAAATCAACCGCTACAGGTTTATTATCAATTAACTCAACTCCAATTGTTGTATCTTTGAAAGGTCCAACTTCAAAAGATATACCACCAACTAAATTACATCCAATTAATAATATAGATAATTTTAATAATAATATATTATCAAACTATATAAAAAATTTGAAATGTGATGATTTGTATGATAATTTCAGCTCTTGTAAATCTTTAACAACTAAATCTTTAAATAGATTATCCTTTTCAGATGATGATGATGATAATATTAATATTAATATTAATAATATAAAAAATAATGAGCAAAATGAGGCAAATTTAGATACTAATAATTTAAACAATGTTCCTAAATTTTATTTTAATGAAGATTTTAGATTAGACGATCCTAGAATTTTTAACAAAGTAATAAATAATTCCAATTTTTTATCAATTATTGACGGTAATGGAAAATCTATTGATCATGAAATCTTACAGGATGAATTATCTTCGTACTTAGATATTATTGAAGTTCATTTAATAAATGAAATCTCTAAATCAAGTGATAATTTTTTTTATGCTTTAGATGATTTAAAAAAAATTACTAAATCTTCTAAAAATTTAACAAATCAATTACAAAATGTTGATGAAATTTTATCAAATTTAAATTCTAATAAAATATTACCAGCAAAAAATTTAATTAAAATAACTCAAAAATATAAAAATGTTTTAAAATTTAATCAAATTTTATTACAAATTAAAACAATTTTGAATCAATCAGATTTAGCTGAATTATATTATTATAAATCAGATTATGATAATTGTTTACAAACAATTGATTCAGTTTTTGCTTTAATTAAAGGAAATATACCACCACATCCAATTGTTGATAAATTAATCCTTAATTGGCAATTCCCTTTAAGTGATGTTAATAAATTACCTGCAATTTCTCCTTTAAAAAGATTATTATCAAATTTAATTTCAGATACTGGTAAATCATATGCTAAACTATTTAGTAATTTATTAATTGATGATTTAAGATATACTTATGATAATACAAATAAATATAAAACTTTGGAAAAATTACTTGAAATTAATAATTATAATAAAAAATTAGGTTCAATTAAAATTCAATCTTTTATAATTGAAGATTTTGAATTAAAAATTATTGAATATTTAAAAGGTTTAACTAGATGTGGAGAATTATCTTCAGCTTTTAAACTTTATGAAGAAAGATTAGCAAATGAATTAAAATTCATTTTCAAATCAAATTTGCCAAATGAAAATAATATTAATAATAATATACCCTCAAATAGAAGTGATGATTCAAAATCTACTAATATTACAAATAATATTAGTAATGCATTAATTTTAAGTGATTTAGTTAAAAATATGACTCCAAAAGAATTTGAAAATTTATTAATTAATAATTATACAAAATTTTATGAAGCATTTCAAAAACTTTTGATTCATAAAAATTTACTTTTAACTAATTCAATTGATGTTTTAAATAATTTTGATCCTCAAATTTTAAAAGTTCAACCTGATATGATTATGGATTTAGATATAACTAATTCTATTAATTCATCTATAAATTCAATTCAACGTAGAGTAGCTAAATTAATAAAAATTAGAGAACAGCAAAATTCTTTTATTCCATTAAATTTTTTTTTAAGATTTTATAAACTTAATCAAAGTTTTATAACAGAATGTGAAATTATTTCAAAAGGTGTAGTTAATGAACCAATTTTAAAAGATATAGTTAATAGACAATTAAATTTATTTATTCAACAGTTTCATAAAGGTAGTTTGAAAAGATGCAATGAAATTATTGAACATGAAGTTTGGAAAGATGATGGATTAAAAATTGAATCACAATTAATTGTTGATTTTATTGTTAAAGCAGCACAAGGAACTCTTGAAAATTCAGAATGGACTAATGGTTTAAATATTGAGTTTAATGATGAAGAAAATAATCAAAATGATATAACCCATTCAAATAATAATAATAATAATGAAGATGATGAATTAAGAAAAACATTAAATATTCATTCACAAAATTTTACTTTACCATCATCTGTTGGATCAATTTTAGGATCAATTAAAGCATATTTATTATTAATTCATCATTTTAAAAATAATTATATTTCACAAAATTATCTACCAGAATTATTAAAAGCAATTAATTTAAAAATTTATCAATCAGTTCTTGGTGCCCAAGTTACTAAAACTGCTGGATTAAAACATGTTACAACTAAACACTTGGCTTTAGCAGCAGAAGTATGTAGATTTTGGGTATCAATTATTGCTGATATTGAGAAAATTTGTTTACTTGAAATTAATATTAATTCATTTAATGAATATAATAATAATAAACATATTGATAAAGTTGAACAGTTAAGAAAAGATTTAATGAAGGAATTTGAAGAGGCTAGAACATTATTTGGTGGACAGATTATTGAGATTTATAATAAGCTTGTTGCAGTTATAAGTGATACAATTAAATCCATTGTTAATAAAGTATCGTTAAAAGATTTTCTGTTAATACAAATGAATCAAATTGAAAATAATGATAATAATAACAGTAATAAAATTGAAGCAAATAATGAAGCTAAAGTTGAAGGCGAAGGTGAAATTGAAACTGAAGGAGAAGGGGAAGGGGAAACTGAGGTACAACTTGAAACCGAATCTGAAAATAAAACTGAAGCTGAACTTAAAACTGAATTAAACATTGGAAATAATAATGATAAGGAAAATAAAAAGGTTGAAGAAAAAGATATGAAAGATAAAGTAAATTTGTATATGGAAGTTATAGTCAAAAAAATATTGACAATTGCAAGAAGTGTTCAAAGATATTTACCGACCGAAGAATATGAAGGTGTTATGCAACGTATTTTAGAGAAAAATGAAGAAATTATAACTAAAACGTATAGACATTTTGTAGAATGTGCTACTGAGGAGGATAGAAAGAAAGTTTACAAACAAATATCTATTGATGTTGAGTATTATGAAGATAAGCTTAATATCAATAAAGATAACGTTGAAGATAAAGGTAACTGTGTAAGAAGAATTATGGCATCTGTGGAGATGCCAAACTAAATAGTTATTGATGTTAGTAAGTGTAGAATCAATCACGCATCAGTGCACCTCTTGAGAACGCGATACGGGTGAAAAAAAAAGAAAAAAAGTTTTTATTTTTTTTTTATTTCATGAAAAATTTTCTCTGCTATTTTATTTATTTATTTTATTTTTGTGTGTGTTTGAAAAATTTGCAGGTTAATGTTGTACTTTATTTTGTTTTATAAAACAAGCAATGTTCAGTCGTTCTATTGTAGTATCTACTTCTTTACGAAGTATTTTTAGTGATTGTTCATCTTTTCAATTGACAGCTTTACGTAGTTATACTACTAAAGATATTACTGATCATTTCAATAATACATTAAAATCTGAAAAATCTATTAATAATGAAAATAATGTTGATGTTACTAATACAGAAAAGAAAATTAATATTAATGAATCAGATGTTATTACATCTAGTGTTATTGAAGAAACTCGTCTTCATCCAAGTTTAAAAAGAGCTTTTATTAAAAATGTTGGACCAACTTTAACACCAGTTCAAGAGAAATGTATTAATGAATTTTTATCATCTGAAAATGGTATTGTTGTTCGTGCAAAAACTGGTACAGGTAAAACATTTGCATTTGGTATTCCAACTATTCATTCAGTTTTATCTTCTAAAGATAAAGGTTTTAAACACGTTGATCAATATGTTAACTCTGTTGTTTTTGCTCCAACTCGTGATTTAGCTTTCCAAACTCGTAAATCATTATCAGATTTATGGTCAGAATGTATTCCTAAAAAACGTGATTTTTCTGGAAAAGATAAAAGATCTTATAATAAAAAATCTAGAACTCCAGAAAGAAATCAAGAATTAATTCCTTTAGTTATCGGACAAACACCTTATAGACAAACAATGTCACATTTTATTGGTAAAGAAGCTCCTCCGATTGTTGTTGCAACACCTGGTAGATTTATTGATATGTTAGAAAATGAACCAAAATTTCGTTCAAAATTTAAATATTTACAAAATTTTATTATTGATGAAGCAGATGAATTATTAAATGGTAATTTTAAAGATGATATTTTAAAAGTTATTGATGAATTAGAATCAATTCGTGAACCAATTCCTGGTATTGAAGATATTAATTCTAAAGTTAGTCCAAAAAAAATGTTATTTTCAGCAACTGTTAATGATGATGTTATGGATCTAGCAGAACATGCAATTGGTGAAGATTTCCCATTTATCGATGTTACAGGTAACAAATCAAAAGAAGTTAATGAAAATATTACACAAAAATTAGTTCAAACTGATAGTATTTTTGATACTTATGTTGCTGCAACGAAATTTATTTTAGATCATGTTCATGAAAAAGATTTTAAACCAATAATATTTTTATCTACTACTTCATCTGTTGATTTTGTTTCTTATTTATTAAATGGTATTTTCAAATCTGAAGGAATTCGTCGTCGTGTTTTATCATTTCATGGTAAATTAACTCAAGGTAAACGTGATGCTTCACAAAGAATTTTCCGTGAAAATGATAAATCAGTTTTGGTTGCTTCAGGTATCGGTGCAAGAGGTATGGATTTCCCAAATGTTTCTCATGTTATTCAAATTGGTGTTTCTTCAGAAATTGATTCCCATACTCATAAAATTGGACGTACTGGACGTGCAGGTAAAAAGGGTGATGCATTACTTTTTACTTCAAAATTAGAAACTCCTTTTGTTAAAGCATTAACTAAAACTGGTAATAAATTCGAAACTATAGAGTTTGATAGTGAAGATCCTGAAGTAGCTGAAATCTCACAAAAAATCATTGATGAAACTTCCCGTTATGATGAATTATATGACACATGTTTCAAAATTATCTCACATTATCGTAATATCCCAACTAATATTGCAAGATTAGATTTAAGCAGTCTTGCTATAGATGTTTCAAGAACTTATCAAAAATTGCTTGGTGAAGGAAATGGAAATGATAATGAAGACGATGAATATGATAGATCTAAACTCTCCATGTCATATGAAATGGCTAAAAAAATGGGTTTGGATTTCTCCGCTATCGAAGATGATATTATTTTAACTGGTAGACGTCCTTCCTCTAATAACAATAGAAATAATAATAGAAATTCTAAAAGAGGTAATTGGAATGATAGAAATAATAGGGGTAGTAGAAATAACCGAGGTGGAAGAAATGATAGAAATGATAGAAATGATAGACGTGATAGATCATCTCGTTGGTAAATACTCTAAACCTGTTTCATTTTTTTCTTTCTCATGAAACAATTTATTGTGCTTGTTTCTTTTTCACACTTTTATTTTTATTACATCTTATTTCAAAAACAAAGCTTAGTTTTTTCGTTGTCGTCATTTCTTGTTACATATCTGTTTATCTTCTCGTTATCTTGTACATAAACTATTTTCAAGTTTTACACTTAAAAAGTATTTTTTGAAAATTTAATGTTTCTGTTTTTGTTCAACTATCACAGTCTTTCTTGTTATATAGCAGTATTATCATCATGTATATATATAATATGTATGCATATATATAAATAAATAAATAGATTAAATATTTTATTTGATTAAAATTGATCGAGTAATATGTTTTGTAAACACAATAAGTCTCTAACCATCGCAGTTTTATCGTCAGTCACCTGCAACTTTTCTATCTTTCCATTGATTTTATCTTTAACTTTACTTACAATTTTTTTCAGTAGTAAAGTCTCTGATTTCAAATAATATTCACCATTGTTATAACCATTATAAAATTTATCAAGTTTCATAGGGCACTGTATGAATCTTTCGGGTTTATTTAAAACAAAACTATCATTTTCGATTAGAGAAGCTAAAGCTATTCTTGTTCTGTAAGAAGGCTTAGAAGATATTTTTTCACCTTCCACATTTTCTATACCTAAAGTATAATCATCATAGTAACCAACTTGTTTTAGCCATTTATATGCATTTTGTTTTTTGGGACTTTTTAGCAACTTTGATATTATAGAAGATATGTCAACATAATTGAAAGTATTCAAATTTTTGGAGCCAATCAATTGATTGTTTTTGAAATTCAATTCAGATGTGTGAAACCCATATTCACATTGTAACATTTCGTCATCATGTGGTCCATAAGTAAACCATAAATGTTTATCTTTTTCTATGGTTTTCAATGTACTTACGCAATAACCATTTTTAGTTTCACGAGCACTACAATTAGCTTCTGTGGTTATGTGGTTCACTAAATCAACAAATGGTACCATAGTTATATTGCTTGATTTAGCATCTTTTGTCTGTGCTATCGGAAGGTATTTAGGTAGTGTGTAGTATAAACATCTAGTATTGACCACAAGCCAGGACCATAAATAACATTTTGTTGTTAATCTAGTGTCAATATTATTAAGCAAATTTGTGGATACTTTTAAATCTGTTTTAAACTGTTGGTCTTGTTTTGTAACATATGAGATGGTAGACATAGGTAATTGTTCAAAATTTTCTTTATCACACTTACTTGAAAAATCTTGAATCCAAGATATGGGTATTTTATTAAACTCATCAAAATCAGGAAAGCATGAAATAAGTGGAAACCAAAAGGAATTATGGCCTCTTAATTTCTCTAAACAAATGTATATCATTATTAATTGATGAGAAGATAAACTTAAGAGTGCATCCAATTTTAAAACAGAATAAAATTTTGTGATATCATCAACAATAATATTGTCACCAATAGTCTTGTTGCTAAAGTTATGGATATTGTTTTCTAAAAAAGAGTTGATTTCGTCATTATATTTAGATAAATGCAT
The DNA here is from genome assembly GCA_030569495.1 of Pichia cabralensis. NCBI lineage: Eukaryota > Fungi > Ascomycota > Pichiomycetes > Pichiales > Pichiaceae > Pichia > Pichia cabralensis. The sequence continues at coordinate 23,691 of JAJMLC010000191.1, forward strand.
TAAAATTGTAATATAGTTCAGTAAATACTTTTTGGGGATATTGATAATGTCATTGCCTTTTGGAATACTACATGACGCTTTAATACACCTACCCAATTTAATATCATCTATAACGTATAAATCTTCACAAATCAATGATTTTTCACAGTTACCGGTGCCCGGTTCTTGAAGCCATGTTTTGCAATTGTTATATTTAGCTATATCCATCAAAACAAATTAGCTGGATTTGAAAGAAGACGGGTATATAACCATATAATACAAAATAATATATTATCTATATTATATATGTATTTATTATGCATGTAAAAAAAAAGGTGAAAAAAATTTTGAAAAAAAAATAGGAAATTAAACTGTTGTTGATTATTAAAATTAATTTATCATATTTATTGGAACAAAAAATCACATATGCTAATACTTGGTCTAACCGGGGGAATTTCAACAGGTAAATCAACTGTATCAAGTTATTTTCAAGAAAAATACCAAATCCCAGTTATCGATGCCGATGAAATAGCTAGAGAGGTTGTTGAACCTGGTACACCATGCTATAACGATATTATAAAGTATTTTGGACCAAGGATTGATGGGCTTATAAAAAGTGATCCTAACACAGGAGGCAGTACATTTGATAGAGCAAAATTGGGTAAATATGTTTTTACACACAAAGAAGAACTAAAAGTGCTAAATTCAATTACACATCCAGCAATTCGGAAAAGAATACTTTACAAATTATTTAAACTATACTGGGAAGGAAATGAGGTTGCCATCCTAGATGTTCCATTGTTATTTGAAAGTGGTATGGACTGGTTATGCTCACGTGTATTGACAATTACATGTGATTCAAATAAACAACTTGAAAGGTTGCTGAGTAGAAATAAGGAGCTTTCAGAACAAGATGCTAAGAATAGAATCAATTCACAATATTCGATGGAGAAGAAATTGCAATTAACCGATTATACAATCTATAATAATTTAGCTCTCAAGGATTTAAAATTAAATATTGACAATTTTGTAATAGAAAAATTGCCGGGACTAAAATTTAATAAAAAAGATTGTGGATGGAAAGGGAAATTAAACAATTACTGGAATTGGCTTCAAATTATTATACCACCATTTGCTGTCGCAGGTGTGCTTGCTGCTATAACACGTAAAACTATAAACAAATTATATAATATTTTGTTTGTCTCTATATAGATTTATACATATATATACATGTATAATGAAGGATATTATTTATTAGAAAAACTGTGATCATCAATTTATGATAAAACCTATTTATCAATTTCTTTTGTTAGATTCCACTCTCAATGTTGTTACTTCATGTAAAAGACCATCTAAAATAGATTTCATATCTTCCCTTTCTAGTAATAAACGTTCTTTTTCAAATTGCCATTGCTTCTTATCTTTCTCCATTTCATAACATTTTGATGTAAACATATTTTTTTCTATTTCTGTACTTTCTAGTTCATCCAAAAGGTTGTTATAAGAATCACAAAGTGAAAGATAATTTGTCCTTAATATTGAAAAACATTTCAGGAGTTTTTTCTCCCGTGAATTAGTAACATCGCTTTTATTATGCCTAGGAATATGGTTTTTTGAGATTTTACTTATATTATTCGTTTTATTATGATCTTCAAATGAAGAATGTACAATACTAGTTTCGTTTATTTTATTCCGCTGAGATTTTTCAATTTTCTTATTATTTATGGTGCTGTCAAAACTCTCATCTTGATGTTCATTGTTGGTGTTATTAGATATAGACATCATCTTTTCAATTTCACTATCAAAAAAAGTATCATTAAAAAAAATCGTATTGTTTGGTTTAGAGTCGTTATCAAAACTGAATTCGTTCTGTTTGTTATTATCAAATAAATTGTCATTAAAAGATTTAAAATCTAATTCATCATTGGAGCCAGATGTACACGACTCTAAAGAGTCTATTGGTGTGTAAGGAAAGTTAGATTCAGGAGAAGAATTGTAACTGCATGTTCTTTGAAAATCTTCATTTAAGCCTAATTTGGCATCAGAAGCTATATTATTTACTAATGAGTTCCCATTATCTTTTTTAAAATCGATGTCTATTTCTAACTGTGATTTAGATAAATCTATTGAATGTAAATCTATGTGTTTTTCTATATCTGTGAATATTTTTTCTCTGTGAATCTCTTCCTCTTGTATATCTGAAATTTTAGTTTGGAATTTATTATTTACAATCATATTCAGTGGTGAATCATTGTTGGAAATCATTCTTTAGTTACTCAGATAGATTTAAGATACTATTTTAAAAAAATAACCTTATTTTATTACAGAAAAGAAAAATTTCAGTTGAAAAAAACTTTTTCATGTTAAAAATTATTTAGATAAATTTTTGGTGCACAGGTGCTTTTTCAAAAAAAATTATCTCGCAAAAACCTAAAGGTATAACTGATAACTTTCCTACGGCTATAAAACAGCTAATGGAGACATTTTCCTTGCTTCAGTTGTATGATTTTTATTGATTTTTTCTCTTTTTTGTGGTACTATTTTTTAAAAAAAATTGTATAAATTAAAACCTTCATTTTTTGAAAAAAAATTAAAAAAATAATGATTTTCAAAAGCAGTAGCTACTACTGATTGCTATTAAAAAAAATTATATGTTTTTCTATTTAGAAATTGTTTTCAAAAAATAACTACTAATTGTAAGTAAAATAGAGTTGGTAGCTACAAAGTAACGGTTTTTCGAATATCAAACTTAAAGTATCAAAGCCCTTTTTTTTTTCTATCTGAAAATATATAATATTATCTTGTATTTATAAGTCAGAAACAAAAAAATCTAAACATTGTAATTTTTATAATGAGCAACCACATGAGGTTTGGGTTATAAAATTTTAAAGGTTCATAACATTTTGGCAGCTTTTCTAAGATTTTCTTTTCTATTGAGCATGTTTTACTATTTAAATAATTTTTTGATGTATATTTAATTTGTTTATAGAGGACTAATCATGCTTTCAAATATTTTTCACAATATTGCATATAAGCTATTAAAAATTTTGACTGTATCTGTCATATAGTTAACTTGGTATATATGTAGTTTTGTTAAACAACTCTTGAAAAAGTTTATTGTTGTATATGTAATATATTTTTAAATTACTACGAATAATTATTGGCTTAAAATATAATTGGCATAACTACTTCTAGTATTATCCGATATAGTGTAATGGCTATCACGGTCCGCTTTCACCGGGCAGACCCGGGTTCGATTCCCGGTATCGGAATTTTTTTAGTTATTATTAATTTTTTTATCACGTGCAATGTATGAGGGCGTAACCCTTTTTTTGTTGTTGTTGAAAAAAAATGACGCAAATTTTTTCTTTTTTTTTTCATATGCGAATAATCTTCAATTCGATTTTTCTTTGCTTTCTATGTATTTCTCTTCTTTCTTTCTTTCTTTTTCGTTTTTTAAGCTTTTCAAGGTAAGAAAGAAGCATTCTCTGCAGACGATCCTAAAATGCAAATTTTCGTTAAAACCCTTACCGGTAAGACTATCACTCTTGAAGTTGAATCTTCCGACACTATTGATAATGTCAAACAAAAAATTCAAGATAAAGAAGGTATTCCACCTGACCAACAAAGATTAATTTTTGCTGGTAAACAATTAGAAGATGGTAGAACTTTATCTGACTACAATATTCAAAAAGAATCAACTCTTCATTTAGTTTTGAGATTAAGAGGTGGTGGTAAGAAAAGAAAGAAGAAGGTTTATACCACTCCTAAAAGAATCCCACATAAACATAAATCCGTCAAATTAGCTGTTTTAAAATACTATAAAGTTGATGGTGATGGAAATGTTACTAAGTTAAGAAAGGAATGTCCAAAATGTGGTCCAGGTATTTTCATGGCTAAAATGAAAAACAGACAATATTGTGGTAAATGTCATACTACCTTAAAATTAAAATAAGTTAGTTAATGTATAAAGTCTCTTTTATTTATATAAAATTTATTTAACATTAAAAAATTATTTTAGTCTTAAAAAAAGCCTGTAAAAAAATAATAATAGCTAAAATGTAAAAAGTTTTAGATGGTAAAAAAAATTTAGCTAATGCCTGCACCCATGCTGGGAGTCGAACCCAGAATCTTTTGATTAGAAGTCAAACGCGTTAACCATTACGCTACACGGGCATTGCTAATTTTTTTTTAATTCTGCTCCTGTATCAATTGCTATTTACTAAATAGATTATATGTTATAGAAATTACCATTCCTTTGTATTAAGAATTTATATCCCATGCAGTATACAGCTTTTTAGTATAGCTATTAAAAAA